>ML435919.1:0-55362 GCA_005239525.1 Nicotiana knightiana | reverse complement strand
ATATATATATATATATATATGTATATGTATATATACATGTGTATTTTATCTTCTTTAATTTAATTTTTAAAAAAAGGGTTTAAGAAAAAAATAAATAAATAAAAAATGAAAAAAAAAGAAGAATTAAATATATTTATATATAATATAAAATAATAATAAAATAATAAAATAATAAAAACCACCTTCCCCACTTCCCCATTACACTCACACCCACTCCCTCACATTTCTTCCCCCCACCATCCCTAACCTCCAACTCCAAATCCCATGTTCCCCACTCCAAAGGGAACAAAAAAAAAACTACTAAAATCTCTTTATAAAAAAAAGAGAACAAAACAAAAAGGAGGAGATTCTGAAAAAAACAGAAAAGAAGAAAGACAAAAAACAAACGGAAAGGTGAAAAGAAAGAAAGAAAAAGAAAGAAAGAGGAGGAGAAAGAAAGGAGAGAAACATTCTGGAAAAAAAAAAAGAGAAAGAGACGGAGGAAAACAGAAAGAAAAAGAAAACAAAAGGAAAAGGAAGAAAAAGAAAGGAAAAACAGAGAAAGAGAGGAACGGAAGAGGCTGAAACGCATCACTAATTTCCCTTTCTTTCCTTCATTAAAACACTCCAAAGAACACAGCAACTCCACCTTCATTAATTGTTGTTGTTCCCTTAAGTTGAGCTCAGTCCGTTGAGGTGTTGCCGAGGCCCCTGTTCGAAGTTTGCGTTCAAGGTCTTTGGTTGATGGTACGGGTATTGTTCGAGTTATATTGATACTCTCTTCAGAAAGATTCAATACATAATCAAAGTTTTTCATTTAAAGGTCAGTTTCTATTTTTCTAGCGGATTGATAATACTATTACATCGGGGTGGTCATCTCTTAGTTAAATTCTTTTTTTTTTTGTTGCCATTTGATTTTGCATCTACATGTTTAGTTCATATAGAATATTTTAGCATCTTTGGCCTTCTGATTTATTTGAAGATTGTTGAATAAGTAGATGTTTTCCTTTGAATTCAAAACCCAAAGTTTAAACATATAAAAAAAAAAATAAAAAGCTATGTGAACTGTTAGCTAAAGTTGAAAAGCTTTGTTTAGACATATCCCTGTTTATCTCTTAACGTGGATTATTTACGTGCTTCATGTAATTGTTAAAAATAATGTCTTTATTTGCTAAATTAGCAGCTAACTCTTAAGGTGTAAACGGAAATTACATAGTGTAAATGACTTACAATTTCAAATAGCTTCATATGCTTATCCCACAAATAAATCCAAACTTCATGACTTTACAATAATACCAAATCTTAGGAAGAATACTGAACATCGTTAGAGTGCTTTAGGCGCAATTTTAATTAAGCCAGCATGATTATGTACACGTTCGCGTGACATAGTTGTAATTTTTTTTATAAGTCAAGATATACGTTCACGTGACTTTGGCTGAATAGTTCAAATATTCATTAAGTGCTATTAATTATGTACACGTATGCGTGACATGATTTTTAGCGAGCTAAAATTGTGTACATGAGTGTAGTGTGTTTGGAATCCTTTTTTTTTAGTTGTGTTTTAGGAGTCTATTTATAAGTTTAGGACAAACCCTAAACGTGTAGGAGACCTCTATTTCAATTGGGAAACACTTAAACTCGTCAAAACTCGGTTTTTCGCCGAACTGGGGACCCTGGCGTTTGGACCCAAAGGCCTGGCTAACGCCAGGCTAGGGCTGGCGTTTCAGCCCTAACGCCTGGCTAACGCCAGGCTAGGGCTGGCGTTTCAGCCCTAACGCCTGGCTAACGCCAGGCAAGGGCTGGCGTTTCAGCCCTAACGCCTGGCTAACGCCAGGCAAGGGCTGGCGTTTCAGCCCTAACGCCTGGCTAACGCCAGGGTAGGGCTGGCGTTTCAGCCCTAACGCCTGGCTAACGCCAGGCAGGGTCAAGTTGTTTGGTTTTGTCGTCCGGCTATCGCCCGGGTGTCTCCTTTTACGTATGTTCCGACGTAGTTGCATCCCTTTAGCTCCGTTTCATCTCCACTTCACCCATACATGAAATAAACTCCATTAAACACTTAACAAGTATATTTTATGCGTATAAAATGTATGGTATGATTCAACTATGCAATTTAGTCTTGCATCATACGCGTGACATGATTCTTGACACGTCGAACTAAACGAGTATGCGTACGCGTGACTCGTATTGAGTTAATTATTTAAATAATCGAATAATAAGAAAGGTTAAAAATACAAATATATCCTAAAAGTGAGTAATTAAACAATTTAAGCCAAGTTTAATCATTAAGCGACCGTGCTAGAACCACGGAATTCGGGAGTGCCTAACACCTTCTCCCGGGTTAACAGAATTCCTTACCCGGATTTCTGGTTCGCAGACAATTTAAACAGAGTCAAATTTCCTCAATTTGGGATTTAAACTGGTGACTTGGGACACCATATAATTATCCCAAGTGGCGACTCTAAATAAATAAATAATCCCATTTTTGATTATGTCACTTAAAGTGGAAAAATTCTCTTATTACCCTTACCGGTGAAAAGGGAGGTGTGACATCACTTATTTGAGGATTTATGCCTGGAGGGCGCTCGGTTCATTTGGATGCAGACTGTGGAAGTTTGTTCCGGTTATGATGGTTGTTCTTGTGTATTATTAGGAAAAGAGGGTTATTATGAACCCTTGAAAGGTTATTAGCCTAGTACGGTGCGATCACAATCAGCTTGAGGTTGGTGAATGGATTTAAATATGAACATAGGCTCTATATCAGGCCAGATGTGTTCATTTCAGCATAGTGCCCCTCATGGAAGAGTATTCGGACGTTGGATGTCGTTTCGTCATCGGCTATTTCATGTAATGCTATATTGTGCCGTGTGAGTTGTGAAACGGCTTGATAAGTTTCATATTTGTTGAGGTTCCCATAGCGATGGTGTTACGTGAGCAGGATGGCTCTCGAGATTCAGATCATATATCGCACCTTAGTTGTGCTTGAGTTTTGTAGCGTATGGCGTTATCTGTCTCCCCAGGGATGGTATTATGCACTTGGCGTGCTTGTTTCCGATATTCGGATGTTTCGTGGTTACAAACACTCTAGATCGGTAAGTATTTCCTTATAGATTTTGTGTTTGGATCGGGTGGCACGCCGCCACCGGTATGTTGTTTGGATCGGGTTGCGCGCCGCAATAGTGTGATGTTGAGTACAGTCCCCTATATCTATTTTTGTGTGTTTTGTTTCTCATTTTCTGAGGAAAGTTCATATTAGTTGTGTGGGTTGAGTAGTCCCTTCCAGAGTTCATTTTCCTTATGTATCACGTTTGAGTTTGTAGCTTATTGGCACATTGTGGCATCATGTGAGACTGTTGGTCATGTCTGGGGTGGCTTATTGCCTGAGCGGCTCGTACTGGGTGAGACTAGATTATTAGATCTAGGATCAGTGCGATCGAATTTATATGAAGTATATTAAAGAGCAAATATAGTTATTCGGTTCATAATGACGCAATGGTTCTTGTCAAGAGAAGGAACTCAATGAATTATTGACTCAACAGTTGGTCATGAATTTCTACACATTTCTTCCATCGTGGCAGTATTGCAAGAGTTGGAATATGATTTATATGAGTCATGAGGTGTGTGTGTGAGCATCAGTTTCGTGGAATGTCGGCTATTATTATCAGAGAATGTTATTATGGTCATGTGAATTATGTGGTGCATGGTGTGAATTCAGCAAAGGTATGCAGTCATGTTCTGGTACATCGTGTGGTAATTGATACGGTGTTCGTATGTTGGAGGCAAACATGGTAGGGAATTTCAGATGTCGGGACTAGTCCCTAAGGCTTATTTGCCTAAATAAAAGAGAATATCTTTAGATTTGATCGAGCTAATGTGCTCAACTGAGTTGTGGTAGCACGGTTAGGTACACGAGGTGTTAAACTGTGATTTCAGACAACTCCAGTGCATTTCTTAGCATGTTCAAGGACGAACGTATATTTAAGGGGGGAGAGAATGTAACGACCCGACCGATCGTTTTGAGCTTTAGCGTATTCTTCAGCGGTTTGAGGCTATGAGCAGCTTCACTTCAGGTATTATGACTTGTACGCATGGTCGAAATTGAATTCGGGGAGTTTTGGAGTCGATGTGGAAAGAAAATTCTCCTTTCGGAAGCTTTAAGTTGGAAGAATTAACTAAGGTTGGACTTTTGAGTAAACGACCTCGGAATCGGGATTTGAAGGTTCCAGCAGGTTAGTATGATGATTTCGGACTTGGGCGTATGTTCGAATCAGGTTTTGGATGACCTAGGAGCGTTTCGCGTCTATTGTGGAAGTTGGAATTTTGGAAGAAATTCATAAATTTGTGTTGAAGTGCATTTTAATGTTATCAATGTCTGTTTGGGATTCCGAGTCTGGGAATAGCTCCATATGGTGATTCTGGTATTGGGAGCGCGTCCGGGTGTGGATTTGGAGGTTTGTAGGTCATTTCAGAGCCGTTTGTCAAAGTTAGAAATTTGAAGGTTCTTGACAAGTTTGATCGGGAGCGGACCTTTTGATATCAAGGTCGAATTTTGATTCCGGAAATTGGAATAGGTCCATAATTTCGAATGTGACTTCTATGCAAAATTAGAGGTCAATCAGACGTGGTTTGATAGGTCTTGGCATCGGATGTAGAAGTTTGAAATTCTCAAGTTCATAAAGCTTGAATTAGAGTGAGATTCATGGTTTTAGCATTGTTTGATGTGATTTGAGGCCTCGAGTAGGTCTACATTATGTTTTGGAACTGGTTGGTGCGATTAGACGGGGTCCCGGGGGCCTCGAGTGGATTCCAGATGGTCAACGGGTTGAATTTGGCCTTATAGAGGTGTTGAGGTTGTTGTCTTCTGGTGTAACCACACCTACGAGGTTTTGGCTGCAGAAGCGGCCTAGGAGTTGCAAAAGCGAGCAGGAGCGCAGGTGCGAGGGAAGATCCGCACCTGCGAAGGCGCAGATGCGGAAGGGAGATCACAGGAGCGGGAGCTGCTGGGTTGAGTTAGAGCTGCACCTGCGATGGTTTTCCGCAGGTGAGGAGCCGCAGGAGAGGCTACTAGACCGCAGGTGTGAAGGTCGGGGCTAAGCAGTGTCTTCTTTAAAGCAAAGTTTTTGGCTCAATTTCATTTTTATTTCGACCATGAGAGCCGATTTTGGAGCAAGGTGGAGTTGCCATCTTCATCAACTAGTAGGGGTAAGTGCTTTCTTCCTAATTTTAAGTTAAATACATTGATTATGTATAGATATAACATGAAAATTAGTAGAAATTTGGGGTTTTGGTGGAAAAACCTAGAATTTATATTTTTGGATTTGTTACCACGAATTTGGGCATGAAATTGAGAGTAAATTATATATTTGAGTTTTTGAGGTTATGGGTAAAGTTTATCTTCGAAAAATTTCGGAATCCGGGCACGTGGGCCTAAGGGTGATTTTTTTCGACTTTTCGATCGGGGTTATAAATTGTTATAAATTGGATTATAATGGGTATTTGAGCATATATTAATGGGTTAATTATTGGCTAGTTTTGGAGCGTTATGCATCGATTTGAGTCATCAGAAGGGATTGGAAGCCAGTTATGGAACTTCGGAGCGAAGTAAGTCTCCTTTCTAAACTTGTAAGAGGTAATTAACCCCATAGGTAAAATAAGTAAATATGTGCTTCCATTTGTGGGGGCAACATACACATGAGGTGACGAGAGTCCACGCGTAGCTACTATTGTGCTTAAGTTCGGGTAGTCTAGGACCCAAAAGCACGCTTTACTTGTCGTACTTGTAATTTTATTGATTTTAAAAAGCCTAAATCATATCGAACTTGATAAATGAACTTCTAAAGGGCTAAACATCACTTTCTTGACTTTTAAAAGAGAAGTTGTCATTTCCTTGGGTAATTGTTTCCCTGATGAAGTCTTGGTTGACTGTTTGAATGTGTGTACCTATGTGTACTCGTGTCGCATGTATGATTCACGAGCGGGGTAATTCTTTTATTTATATTTGATCGTGTCGCATGTACGATTCGCGAGCGGGGTAATAGATGCATCTACGGTTCGCGCCATTCGACCCTTTGGCAGTACAGAGTTTAAATATTATGTTGAATCGGGTCGTACGACCTCGACATATTTTGCGCATGACTTGCTTGATTTTTTTTGGATTTTTTGATAATTGATGTGGCCTCATTGGCCCGGGATGTAAATTGTTAAAAAAATAAGTTTGGGAACTCTATTTACAAAAGAAACGTTTACCTGCTTCATGATTTTTGCATTTGCAGCCGCCTTATAAAATCCATGCTTTTTCACATTATTGGTATTGCATTATTCGTCCACTAGTAAGTGTCGAAGTTGACCTCTCGTCACTACTTCTTCGAGGTTAGACTGGATACTTACTGGGTATGCGTTGTTTTCGTACTCATATTGCACTTGTTGTGCATTTTTGTTGCACATGTATGTCTAGTGACCTCGTTGGGCGCAGCGACATAGTTGATACGGAGACTTAGGTGAGTTGCATATCTCGAGACGACCCACAGTCAGCAGAGTCTCCTTCAGAGTATTGTATTTTCTTTTCTGTCCAATTTATATTCCGGACAGTTATTGTATTACATTTTAAATTCCTAGAAATTGCTCATGCACTTGTGACACCGGGTTCTGGGATGAATATGGGGTTATTCAGTATTTAATTTTGCTAAATACATCATTACTTACTCAGTGAAGTTCATTATTTATTGTTAAATGCAAGGAAAGGAAATGATTTCAAAAATACTAAAACGAGAATTTGATTAATTGCTTGGTGTTGGCTTGCCTGACAGTAGTGTCCAGTGCCATCACGACCATTAATGGATTTTGGGTCGTGACATCGTGGTCGGCTGTGGCATCGATCATGCGACTGATATTCGGTAGAGGAAAAGAGTCTTTGGGACATGCTTTGTTTAAATCTTTATATTCTACGCACATCCTAAGTTTGTTCACTTTCTTAGGGACTACCACTATATTTGCTAACCATTCGGGATATTTTACTTCCCGAACGGATCCTATTTTGAGAAGCTTAGTTACCTCGTCCTTGATGAATGCATGTTTTACCTCGGACTGGGGTCTTCTCTTAAATTCCTAGAAATTGTCCATGCACTTGTGACACCATGTTCTGGGATGACTGTGGGGTTATTCAGTATTTAATTTTTCTAAATACATCATTACTTACTTAGTGATGTTCATTATTTATTGTTAAATGCAAGGAAAGGAAATGATTTCAAAAATACTAAAACGAGAATTTGATTAACTGCTTGGTGTTGGCTTGCCTGACAGTGGTGTCCGGCGCCATTACGACCATTAATGGATTTTGGGTCGTGACATCGTGGCCGGCTGTAACGACTTGACCGGTCGTCTTGAGTTCTACCGCGTCATTCAGCGATTTTAAGTCATGAGCAGCTCCATTTCAGGTATTATGACTCGTGGGAGTGGGCGGAATTGAATTTCGGGAAGTTTAGAGTTAGCTTGGAAAGAAAATTCTCATTTCAGCAGCCTTAAGTTGGAGAAATTGACTAAGATTGGAATTTTGAGTAAACGACCTCCGAATCAGTATTTGAAAGTTCCAGCAGGTTCGTATGATGATTTCGGACTTGGGCGTATGTCCGGATCGGGCTTTGGATAACCCGGAAGCGTTTCGAAGCATGTTATGGAAGATAGCATTTTAGAAAAATTTCCTAAGTTTGGCTAGAAGTGCATTTCAGTGATATTGATGTTCGTTCAAGATTCTGAGCCTGGGAATAGCTCCGTTTGGTGATTCTGGATTTGGGAGAGCGATCGGAAGTGAATTCGGATGTCCATAGGTCATTTTGAAGTCATTTGGCTAAAGATAGAAATTTGAAGGTTTTTGAGAAATCCGACCGGAAGTGGAAATTTTGATATCGGGATCGGAATGCGATTTCGGAAGTGGAGCAGGTCCATAATGTTGAATATGACTTGTGTGCAAAATTTGGGGTCAATCGGACGTGATTTGATAGGTTTCGGCATCGAATGTGGAAGTTTGAAATTTCAAAGTTCATAAAGTTGAATTTTAGTTTGATTCGTGATTTCGGCGTTGTTTGATGTGATTTGAAGCCTCGAACAAGTCCGTGTGAGGTTATGGGACTGAGTCGTGTGATTGGACGGGGTCCCGAAGGCCTCGGGTGTGTTTCGGGGTGGTTCCGGGTTATTTCCAAGTGTTTGGTTGCTGCTGTTTTCTGGTGTTTTGGGGGTTCAGTGTGATCGCAGCCTTAGTTGTGCGATCGCGGAGAAGAAATTTGAGGGCTGGAAGTTTGGCTTGTGCGATCGCACTTGTAGGTGTGCAACCGCACAAAAGGAAAAGTGCGGCTACAGGATTTGGCTTGTGCGGCCGCAATGTCTACTGTGCGATCGCACAGGGTGTGCTTGGAGGCTTCTGAACTTGTCTTGTGCGATCGCGTATGATGGTGTGCGATCACACAGAAGGTTTGTCTGGGTAGTGTTCTATTTTAAATGGGATTTTGGCCATTTCATCAATTCTTTCTCTTGGTTAGGGAAATTTTGGAGAATTTCAAAGGGTGATTTTCATCAAGCATCATCAGGTAAGATATTCCTTCTCATTCCAAGTTAAATAAAAGGTTTATGCATGGACTGAACATGAAAAATTGTGGAAATTGAGAATTTTGAAGAAAACCTAGAAAATGGGTAATTTGGATTTTTAGCCACGAATTTGAGCATGGAATTTAGAGTAAATTGTATATTTGAGTTAGTAAGATTATGGGTAGCGTATATCTTCGAGAAATTTCAGAATCCGGGCACATGGGCCCGAGGGAATTTTGGTCAATTCACTAAGTGGAGTTGGGAAATTATAATTTTAATTATTACAAATATTAGAATGAATTTTCATTGCTTTGCCCGTTATTTGGTAGTTTTGGAGCGTTCTGCATCCATTGGAGTTATCGGAAGGGCTTGGAAGCCGGTTATGGAATTTCGGAGCGAGGTAAGTCTCCTTTCTAACTTTGTGAGGGGTAATTGTCCCCCTAGGTGAACTAATTAAGTATGTGCTACTATCTGTGGGGGCGACGTACGCACGAGGTGACGGGAGTCCGTGGGTAGCTACTATTATGCCATGTCCGGGTAGCCGAGGACCCACTAGCATCCCTTACGTGTTGTACATGTAATCCAGCCCATAATATTAGATTGTTAATGTTATTGAATCGGTAAATTATTTCCTAAGAAGACTAGAGTGTACTTCTCTTAATCATTTAGAAAGAGAATTGATTCTTCCGTGGATAATTGTATTCCTGATAATGCTATATTATTGAATATTATTAAACTTGGAAAATGAGTTTCAAAACAAAGATTTAAATGCTATTTTTCGTGTTCCTTTATGAAGAATTTTATCATTTTCTTGAGAAGTTGTTTTCTTGATAAAAATATGGATTTATTATGTGAATACGTGTACATATGAGCACCTGAGTCGCAGGTATGATTCGCGAGCAGGCTAGCCTTATTGTTATTATGTTGACCGCGTCGCATGATCGATCCGCAAGCGGGGAAAATAGGTGCATCTATGGTTCGAGCCGTTCGACCCTTCGGCAGTGCACAGTTTATTATTGTTGGTCTGCGCCATTCGACCCTCGGCATTTCTTGCGCATGATAATTGCTCCGTATTTTCTGTGATTTATACATGTTTATCGGCCAAAGGAAATTCTTAATTGCCAGTTAAAAAGAAGAAGAATTGATGTGTAAAATGAGAAATAAGTCTGATGTTCTCATCCCTGATTATCATTTAAATTGTCAACTGAAATGACGAAGGTGTTAAAGTGTTAAATATAAGAAGAACTGATATTATTTATTCCTGAGATTTAAATAAATTGCATATGACATTCATGCTTAGTGCCTCAATTGATTATACTAAATTGACCTCTAGCAAGTGTCAAATCGACCTCTCGTCACTACCTCTCTGAGGTTAGGCGGGATACTTACTGAGTACACGTTGTTTCAGTACTCATGCTACACTTGTGGTGCATTTTTATTGCACAGGTACTTTCACAGCGATGTGGCTGGTTTGGAGACTTAGGCGAGCTGCATCATCCGGAGGCGATCCGCAGCTGACAGAGTCTCCCTCGTATTGTATTCATTTTGTTTTAAATTTCATTGTCCAATTTGTATCTCGAAAAAGTTTTGTAATGATAGTATAAATTCTTAGAATTTGCTCATGCACTTGTGACACCAGGTTCTGGGATGTGTTTGGGATATATTTGCTAAAATGGAATATTTAAACCGTCGTATTTGCTTAACGGATTTTTGTTTAGTTATAACGTAATAAGTTAAAGGTAATGATTTTAAAAATGTTAAAACAGGAATTTATTTCAACTAGTTAATGATTGGCTTGCCTGACGATGGTGTCCGGCGCCATCACGACCTCAATAGATTTTTGGGTCGTGACAACATGGTATCAGAGCACTAGGTTCCCTTAGATCTCATGAGTCATGAGCAAGTCTAGTAGAGTCTTGCGGATCGGTACAAAGACGTCTGTACTTATCTTTGAGAGGCTAAGGAGTACTTCCCTTCTTGATTCCTCATCATGCGATTTGATTCCTTTAAGGCTTATGCCTATGCTTATTCCTACTCAATCTTATACGTCGTGAAGCGCTTGCTATGAATCGTGGATTTGAGGAATTGAAATGGTGCTACGGATGTGGTACGAGATGTTTTCCATGTGTAATTGGTTGGGGCTGTTGTTATGGCCCTGCGGAAGGATAATATGTTATTTCAGCTTAGTAACTGTGTTTCTGAGAGCCTTGAGGTTATGCTCAGGTTGTGATGATGTTTACGATAGGTTATCGCGCAATGTCGACATGATGATAGAATGCTTGCCCATATGTTGGGGGTGATGAATGGCTTGAAGGGAGGTTTTCTCAGGATGTGATTTCGAGATTTCAGCATTTTAGTTCCGGCAGAGGAAAGGCATTTGGATTATGAATGGTCCGATTGAGGTTGATAAAGTAGTAAGACTTGGTATTTTCAAGTAAGGTGGAGTATTCACCTGTGATGTGTTATCGTCGTCCTTGATCGAACGGAATGTGTTAAGTCTGTCGGTGCTATGGTTTCTTCGGTTGCATTGGGTCAGAGTGTTGTAAAGTAGTATTAAAGAAGTGGTTTTCAGAGACCATAAGGCGCGGTGGTTCAGTACTGGATAAGTGTTGATAATGAAGGCAGCTCAAGATAGATGATCTTCGGAGAGTTTGAAGTCGTGGTGAACTCCTGGGTTAAGAACTACAGAGAATGGCATTGAAGTGAGGCAGAAATTATGCAGCATACGACGAAGGAAGACATGTGAGAAGTGTCAGGCGGCGACTAAATTTCTAAAAGGCCAGGTGTAAGGAACGGAAGTCAGGTAGTTGTTTAAAGGAATGAGTTTATCATATGGGAGAGTGGCAGCGTAGCACAGGAGTTCAGTGGGAAGACAGCTGCCTATCTTGAGGGAAAGTTTGAGAGTTTTAGTGAATGATGATTGGGTCCGCGAGCTTAATTTGAAATGTGGGTTATGCCGGCGGAAGGTTGGATACAACAGGGAGGAGTTGTTAGGAATGAAGAAGGACGCAATGTGGCGGTGAATTTGAAGATGTTGTAGCGCATTTAGTAGATGTCCATGAGGAGCGGACGGACTGGTAAAGCTGGTGAATGAGAGCAGGCTTAGGATGGGGTATTGATGTTGTAGAGAGTGTGCATTTCAGCGTCGTTGGTAGGTGTCAGTTGGTGATTTCCACAGGTGGGTTATCCCCTGCGAGTAGGTTAGCGGCTGCATGGTCGGCAAGTTTCTGTGAGGGATTCTAGTAGTTATTCGGTAGGAGGCAGAATGTGTGAATGGTGCTAGAGAATTGGAGTGTTTAGGGAGTGCTGACAGGGGAATTTGGAAGAATTGGACGGATTGGTTAAGCAAAATCATGCTAACGAAGGAGAAAGGATCTCAGCAGGGTCGAGAGTGGTGCAAGGAGTAGCTTCCGGCTAAGTGGGGGAGTCCCACCACCTGCATTTGGGTTGTAGGAGTGTGTTATCATGGGGTTGCGGATTTTCGGCGTGTTGGCAAGTTATTACAGCTAAGGGAAAGGAGTAAAATGGTGATTGTGCATGGGATTTGAGGAATGTATGCAAAAGTTGGCCCTATTGGACCAGGGTTAGGCTTTGAAAGATTCAGAATTTATGCTTAAGGCATAGGCGAGTTGTAAGGGTAGTGACTCAGTCATGTACTTCATTGAAAGGATGTTCATGTGCTAGAAGAACCTTGGAGTTGATTGTATTCGGGGCCAGTCAGAGTGGGTGAATCTCAATAGTGGTCCTAATAAATTTGAAAGTTTAGAATGCGGCGTTTAAGGGTTTCAGGCAGCAGTATGATTAAGAGTTGAACTTTTGCAGTATAATTCCTGAGAAAGGGAAAATAATCGGAGTGTTCTATGTTATTTTCAGCATGCAGTATAGTATTAGAGGAGTGAGAGAAATAAAATCCGGGTTGTTGAAAGATTATCAGAAGGGTATGAGACGGGTAGCGGGATTTAGGTAGCATGGTCTCGTGAATCAAGGTCACTCGGAATGAGTGAGGATTGAGTTTGCTATGAGTTGAAGGAAGTTACTATTATTCCTGAGGCAATTGAAGATGATCAAAAGAAGATAGAGTGGTTAGCCATGGTTGAAAAGGCGCACTTACGACAATGATCAGTTCCTTCGGTGTGATTGAGTTATGTGTATGGTTTGTGCAGATGTGTGTGAGGCTTGTCGGCCGTCGTAATAGATTTCATGTGGGAGCATTCGAGTGCTATGGCCTGTCAGGTGTAGGCGGGTCCCAGAAGGTTTATGGTGTTTCAGACCACTACCTAAGGATTTGCATGTATTGTGATTGTGAGGATTCACTTGAGTATTGTTATTGTTCTCTTGAATTGAGGTAAGTAAAAGGTTTTTATATGATGAAGTGTTCACCCTATTAGTGGTTCCGGAGTTATGATGAAGTTCTTGCGCAATTTCATATTGGCATGTTAGGTGCAGTAAACAATGTGTAACTGGAAGTAAGGAATCGAGATTGCGGTTCGGTGTTAACAAGGATGTCATGAGCTCGGATGAGCATGAAAAAGTGATTTGAAAGTCCAAAGTAAGTTGGTGTTATCTTCAGCGTCACCTGGGATCGATATTCGGTGGAAGAGGTTTTGTACCCTGGTTATGGGTTCTTGATTTGTTTTACAGCGTTAGTGTGGCCAGTGGTGGATGTGCAGACTTGCTACCTTGTGTGAAAGGTAGTGGGAGCGTGACCACGGGAAGATTGTATAAGTGTGGCATGTAGTCACTTAATGGATTGAAGATTTGGACTGAGTATAAAGAAGTGTGATATTGCTTATTTGAGAATTTACGCCTGGAAGGCGTTTGGTTCATTCGGTTATGGATTGTGGAGTTTTTGTCCCGGCTATGATGGTTGTTCTTGCGTATTATGAGAGGAAGTGGGTTATTATGGACCCAGGTAAGGCTATCAACCTAGTTCATTGTGAGCAGAATTGGCCTGAAGTGTATGAATGGATTTAAACGGGATTATGGGCTTCATGTGAGGCAGATGTGTTCATTTCAGTATAGCGCTCCTCAAGGAGGGGTGTTGGAATATCAAGCGTTATTCCGTCTTCATCAAATTCATGTGATATTTTGATTGTGCCGTGTGAGTTGTGAAACGGCTTGATAATTTCTTATGTGTTGAGGTCCCGCGTAGTGGTGATGTTATGTGAGCGGGATAGCTCTTGAGATCCAGAGTATATATATATATATTTCACCTCAGTTTTGCTTGAGTTTTGTAGCATATGGCTTTATCAGTCTCCCCAGGATGGTATTATGCACTTAGCGTGCTTGTGACCGATATTCAGTAAATTGTAGCAGTGAGCAATTCAGCTCCGTGTATATTTCCTTATGTGAATTTTATGTGTGGATCGGGTGGCACGTCGCCACGGGTATGTTATTTGGATCGGGTTGCACGCCGCAACAGTGTGATGATGAGTCAGGTTCCTATATTTATTTTCTTGTGTTTTACTTCCTATTTTCTGAGAAAGTTCATAATAGTTGTGTGAGTCGAGTAGTCCCTTCCTGAGTCATTTCCTTTATGTATCATGTTCGAATTATGGCCTATTTGCGCGTTGTGGTATCATGTGAGATTGTTGGTCATGTTTGGGGTGATTTGTTGTCTGAACAGTTCATACTGGGTGAGACGAGGTTATTGATCAGGGATCAGTGCGATAAGATTATGTGAAATACATTAAAGGACAGTGACCCTTATTGGTTTGTAATGAGGTGACGATTCTAGTCAAGAGGAGATATTCAATGATTTGTTAACTCTGCAGTTAGTTATGAATTTCTACACATCTCCTCCATAGTGGTGGTATCGCCAGCATTTTAGCAAGATGTATGTATTTATATTGTAAGGTACATTGGGAGCATCGGGTTCGTGAAATCTTGTCTATTAAGGTGCAGGGAGTGTCATTGTGGTCAGATGATGAATTATATGGTGCATGGTGCTATTTCAGCAAAGGTATGTTGTCGTGTTCTGGTATATCGTGTGGTAGTTGATACAGTGATTATATATTGGAAGCAGGCCTGGCAGAGAATTTCAAGTGTTGGAACTGGATTCTAAGCTTATTATATGGATAAAAGAAGAAATCTTTAGATTTGATCAAGATAATGTACTCAACTGAGTTGTGATAGAACAGGCAGGTGCGCGAGGTGTGATATAGTGATTTCAGAAAACTCCAGAGCAGTTCTTGGCACGTTCGAGGACGAACGTCAGTTTAAGTGGGGGAGAATATAACGACCCGACCGATCGTTTTGAGCTCTAGCGCGTCATTCAGCGGTTTTAAGTCATGAGCAGCTCCATTTCAGGTATTATGACTCGTGGGCATGGTCGGAATTGAATTTCGGGAAGTTTAGAGTTAATTTGGAAAGAAAATTCTCATTTCAGCAGCCGTAAGTTGGAGAAATTGAATAAGATTGGAATTTTGAGTAAACAACCTCCGAATCAGGATTTGAAGGTTCCAATAGGTTCGTATGATGATTTCGGACTTGGGCGTATGTCCAGATCGGGCTTTGGATAACTCGGGAGCGTTTCGACGCATGTTATGGAAGATAGCATTTTATAAGAATTTCCTAAGTTTGGCTAAAAGCGCATTTCAGTGATATTGATGTCCGTTTGGGATTTCGAGCCTGGGAATAGCTCCGTATGGTGATTCTGGATTTGGGAGCGTGATCGGAAGTGAATTCGGATGTCCGTAGGTCATTTTGAAGTCATTTGGCTAAATATAGAAATTTGAAGGTTTTTGAGAAATCCGACCGGAAGCGGAAATTTTGATATCAGGGTCAGAATGCGATTCCGGAAGTCGGATCAGATCCGTAATGTCGAATATGAATTGTGTGCAAAATTTGGAGTCAATCGGATGTAATTTGATAAGTTTCGGCATCGGATGTGGAAGTTTGAAATTTCAAAGTTCATAAAGTCGAATTTTAGTGTGATACGTGATTTCGGCGTTGTTTGATGTGATTTGAAGCCTCGAACAAGTCCGTGTGAGGTTATGGGACTGAGTCGTATGATTGGACGGGGTCCCGAGGGCCTCGGGTGTGTTTCGGGGTGGTTCCGGGTTATTTCCAAGTGTTTGGTTGCTGGTGTTTTCTGGTGTTTTGGGGGTTCAGTGCGATCGCAGCCTTAGTTGTGCGATCGCGGAGAAGAAATTTGAGGGCTGGAAGTTTGTCTTGTGCGACTGCACTTGTAGGTGTGCAACCGCACATAAGGAAAAATGCGGCTGCAAGATTTGGCTTGTGCGACCGTAGTGTCTACTGCGCGATCGCACAAGGTGTGCTTGGAGGCTTCTGAACTTGGCTTGTGCGATCGCGGATGATGGTGTGCGATCGCACAGAAGATTTTTCTGCGCAGTGTTCTATTTTAAACGGGATTTTGGCCATTTCATCAATTCTTTCTCTTGGTTAGGGCGATTTTGGAGAATTTCAAAGGGTGATTTTCATCAAGCATCATCAGGTAAGAGATTTCTTCTCATTCCAAGTTAAATACAAGGTTTATGCATGGATTGAACATGAAAAATTGTGGAAATTGGGAATTTTGAAGAAAACCTAGCAAATGGGTAATTTGGATGAAATTTAGAGTAAATTGTATATTTGAGTTAGTAAGACTATGGGTATGGTATATCTTCGAGAAATTCGGGAATCCGGGCACGTGGGCCCGAGGAAATTTTGGTCAATTCACTGAGAGAAGTTGGGAAATTATATAATTTGAATTGTTGCAAATATTAGAATGAATTTTCATTGCTTTGCCCATTATTTGGTAGTTTTGGGGCGTTGTGCATCCATTGGAGTCGTCGGAAGGGCTTGGAAGACGGTTATGGAATTTTGGAGCGAGGTAAGTATCCTTTCTAACTTTGTGAGGGGGAATTATCCCCCCTAGGTGAACTAATTAAGTATGTGCTACTATCTGCGGGGGCTACGTCGCACGAGGTGACGAGAGTCTGTGCGTAGGTACTATTATGCCATGTCCGGGTAGTCTAGGACCCACTAGCATGCCTTACGTGTTGTACATGTGATCCTGCCCATAATATTAGATTGTTAATGCTATTGAATTGGTAAATTATTTCCTAAGAAGACTAGAGTGTACTTCTCTTAATCATTTAGAAAGAGAATTGATTCCTCCGTGGATAATTGTATTCCTGATAAGGCTATATTATTGAATATTATTAAACTAGGCAAATGAGTTTCAAAACAAAGATTTAAATGCTATTTTTCGTGTTCCTTTATGAAGAATTTTATCATTTTTTTGAGAAGTTGTTTTCTTGATAAAAAAAGTGGATTTATTATGTGAATACGTGTACATATGAGCACGTGAGTCGCAGGTATGATTCGCGAGCAGGCTAGCCTTATTGTTATTATGTTGACTGCGTCGCATGATCGATTCGCGATCAGGAAAAATAGATGCATCTATGGTTCGAACCGTTCGACCCTTCGGCAGTGCACAGTTTATTATTGTTGGTCCGTGTCGCTCGACCCTCGGCATTTATTGCGCATGATAATTGCTGCGTATTTCCTGTGATTTATACATGTTTATCGGCCTAAGGAAATTCTTAATTGACAGTTAAAAAGAAGAAGAATTGATGTGTAAAATGTGAAATAAGTCTGATGTTCTCATCCCTGATTATCATTTAAATTGTCAACTGAAATGACGAAGGTGTTAAAGTGTTAAATATAAGAAGAACTGATATTCCTTATCCCTGATATTTAAATAAATTGCCTATGACATTCATGCTTAGTGTCTCACTTGATTATACTAAATTGACCTCTAGAAAGTGTCAAATCGACCTCTCGTCACTACCTCTCTGAGGTTAGGCAGGATACTTACTGAGTACACGTTGTTTTCGTACTCATGCTACACTTGCTGTGCATTTTTATTGCACAGGTACTTTCACAACGATGTCGCTGGTTTGGAGACTTAGGCGAGCTGCATCATCCGGAGACGATCCGCAGTTGACAGAGTCTCCCTCGTATTGTATTCATTTTGTTTTAAATTTCATTGTCCAATTTGTATCTCGGACAAGCTTTGTAACGATTGTATAAATTCTTAGAAATTGCTCATGCACTTGTGACATCAGGTTCTGGGATGTGTTTGGGATATATTTGCTAAAATGGAATATTTAAACCATCGTATTTGCTTAACGGATTTTTGTTTAGTTATTACGTAATAAGTTAAAGGTAATGATTTCAAAAATGTTAAAACAGGAATTTATTTCAACTAGTTAATGATTGGCTTGCCTGACGATGGTGTCCGGTGCCATCACGGCCTTAATAGATTTTTGGGTCGTGACACCGGCCGTGGCATCGATCATGCGACCGATATTCGGCAGAGGAAAAGAGTCTTTGGGACATGCTTTGTTTAAATCTTTATAATCTATGCACATCCTAAGTTTGTTCCCTTTCTTAGGGACTACCACTACATTTGCTAACCATTCGGGATATTTTACTTCCCGAACGGATCCTATTTTGAGAAGCTTAGTTACCTCGTCCTTGATGAATGCATGTTTTACCCCGGACTGGGACCTTCTCTTTTGTTTCACTGGTCTGAACTTCGGTCCAGGCTCAATCGATGTGTGATCTCCGGTGGGATCCGTGTCATATCTAAGTGGGACCAAGCAAAGCAATCCATATTATCAATAAGAAATTTAATGAGTTTTTTCCTGAGTTCGGGGATTAACCCCGTATCCAGGTATACCTTTCGATCGGGTTGGTATTCGGTCAATATAACCGGTTCCAGCTCCTCGACTATTGATTTGGTGGCGTCGGAATCCTCGGGGATAATGGAAGATCGAGGGATCTAGTAGTCGTCGTCGTCCTCTTATGTCCCTTATTTTTCCGACTGAGTCGAGGCTGGTGGTTGTGGTTGCTATTTGGCCTCCTATTTTCCTTTGACCTCTAATCCCTTTGTTGTCAAAAGCGTCGATATTGGTATCACCTCATCGACAGCGAATATTTCTTTTGCAACATGTTTCTCCCCATATACCGTTTTCACCTCGTCCGGCGTTGGGAATTTCAACATTTGGTGGAGAGTCGAAGAGACTGCTTTTATGTTGTGGATCTAGGGCCTTCCGAATAGGGCATTGTACCTCATATCGCCCTCTATTACATGGAATTTGGTTTCTTGTATTGTTCCAGCTATGTTCACCGGTAAAATGATTTCACCTTTAGTTGTTTCGCTGGCCATGTTGAAACCATTCAGGACTTGAGTTGCAGGTACGATTTGATCTTGCAGGCTGAGATGCTCTACGACCCTCGATAGGATGATATTTGTCGAGCTACCTGGATCGATTAAAACACCTTAACTTGAATTTTATTCATAAAGATAGAAATTACCAGAGCGTCATTGTGGGGTTGAGAGATTCCTTCTGCTTCCTCGTCGTTGAATGATACGGTGCCTTCCGGCACATAATCTCGGGTCTGTTTTTCCCTAGTAATTGATACTTTAGTGCGTTTGAACACGGGCTCTTGTGGAATATCGACCCCACCGACGATCACATGGATCACATGTTGTGGCTCTTCCTGTTAGTTTTTCCTGTTGGCGTCCCTTTCAAAATGATTTTTGGCTCGATCACTCAAGAACTCTCGAAGGTGGCCCTCGTTGAATAGACGGGTTACCTCCTCCCTCAGTTGTCTACAATCTTTGGTTCTGTGGCCATGCGTGCCGTGATACTTTCACATTAGATTGTGATTTCTTTGGGAAGGATCAGTTTTTATGGGTCTGGGCCACCTAGTATCTTTGATTCTTCCAATTACCGACACAATACTTGATGCGATGATATTGAAGTTATACTTCGATAACCGTGGGGCCTCTATAGGATCGACGTGCTTATCAAAAGCACTTTTGCTCATCAGTCCCCGAGAACTCTGTCCTTGATCGCCCTTTCGATCATTTCGGACGGAATTGCGTCCGAGGCTGCCGTTTCTGCAATGTGTATTGTACAGATGATATCGGTCTCTGTTCGACCAAGGTTCCCTATCGATGTCTCTCTGGTTTCTGCCTACAGGCCTGTTCGGATATACGGAACCGGAATGAGTTCCCAGTTGATTATCCTCGACTATGATCTTTGACTGGTACCGATTATGCACATCGGCCCAGGTTACCGCAGGGTATTCAATCAAGTTCTGCTTCAGTTGATGTGACGCTATCGAACTTCGTTCATTCAACCCCTGAGTAAAGGCTTGAACAACCCAATCATCTCTGACCGGCGGTAACACCATGCGTTCCATTTGGAATCGAGACACGAATTCCCTAAGCAATTCGTTATCCTTCTGTTTTACTTTGAAAAGGTCTGATTTCCTTGTTGCAACCTTTATTGCCCCGGCATGTGGCTTTACGAAAGAATCCGCAAGCATGGTGAATGAGTCGATGGAATTTGGTGATAGATTATGGTACCAAATCATTGCTCCCTTTGATAGAGTTTCTCCAAACTTTTTTAGTAGAACAGATTCGATCTCATCATCCTCCAAACCGTTTCCTTTGATGGCGCATGTATAGGAGGTGACATGCTCGTTGGGATCGGTGGTCCCATTGTACTTAGGTATTTTCGGCATACGAAATTTCTTTGGAATGGGATTTGGAGCCGCACTTGGAGGGAACAGCTTCTGTACAAACTTCTTTGAATCCATCCCTTTCAAAATTGGCGGTGCCCCCGGTATCTGATCAACGCGGGAGTTGTACGTTTCTACTTTCTTATCATTTGCCTCAATTTTCTTTTCTCCCAATTCAATTCGTTTGGTGAGCTCCTCGAGCATCTTCATTACTGCGGGGTCAGTCCCCGATCCACTAGCATTCGATCTTTCTGGCATTTACTCGGTTCGGCGGGCGACTTCCGATTTGATCCCACTCGGCGCTCGATGATGATTTTGTAGTTGTGCAATAGCGTCCTGTTGAGCTTGTAGCATATCGAATATCACTTGGAGGCTAAATCCTCCATCTCCTTCGCCATGTGTACCTCGACCACCAGATTGGTCTTCTCTGCGTATGCTCCCTACGGGTTCTGCGCCCAAATTTGCATTTAAGGCGATATGTGAACTGACATTGACTGGACTGGCAACAGGTGCTCCCTCGAGATCAGCCTGTGGAACCTCGACCCTTGGAGCAACTACATTGTCATTTTCCCTGTGAAATCCGAGGCCATTATCACCATGTATGGGTGTTGTTTGTGAGTTTGACATATTTTATCCTGAAAAAAAACTGACAAGAACAAGCGTAAAGTAGTTTGTGTTATCGGAATCAGTATTGAACAATCACTATTATCCTTATCCCCACGGTGGGCGCCAAACTATTTACCCTGACATTTGGATAACAATTAAACTTATATTGTGGTTTTAAGGATATGTGATTTTGCTCAATACCAATTGATAAATATGAAAATAAATGACAAAATTAAACTATGGATAAATCAAACCAGTGTTTAGATAGGGCTTCAGCCTCGAGTCAAGATACCCTCAAACTGATAAGTGCAAGAACACTAAAGATGGAATAAATCGATGAACAATAACACAAGTAAGAAAGAAAGAGTTGTATTATTTTTTTCTCGGTGAATAATGATGCTTACAAATGATTAAAATTCCTCTTTATATAGCAGAGGAATTCTGCTTATGGTATAACTCTAATTACATAAGAAAATCGTATAATTAGCTAATTAACCGCTTCTGATTTGATTCGTTCCGAAATTTACGCAAAGATCTTCGATCAATCACGGATATATCACCCTTCCGTTACTAAGCTATCTCTGATGTTACTTGGAGTCTGTCTCCCTTGGCTTCGATTAATACCGACCTCAACCTCGAAAGAGACATCGATCTCGAACTCAACATCTCAGTTTGATGCAACGTTCTAGTCTCGATCAAATAGTAAAATCGGGTGGCCCCGATTTTTACCGTATACAAAAGTGAAATAGAATAAAAATTGCATGATTATTGGAATTGTATTTAAACTTGAATTTGCTTTTACTTTGCTATTGTAAACAACTTGAGACAGACGGTTTTTTCATAGAAAACTAAAATAGTCTTTTATAATATTTGAGTTAACAATCATTAGAGTTGGACAATTAAATCTGGAAAAGGACAATTTTTATGATTAGACATGGTTTACTTACACCTATCAGATCATATTTTAATCTTGAAAAGCCCATGTTGTATTAGTTATTTATAGAGGAATTTATGGGGAATACCTGTTAAACTTAAATTAATTACTCGGTTGTACCTATTTGGATAATAATTACTATACCTACCTATTCTTTATAAAAGTTTTACACGTCCATCCATTAAGAAAGTCTTTAAAGACTTCAGGGGCAATGAACCTATACCTAACTCACACGTGATCTTCCTTCCTTCAATCCAAGGTAAGAAATATTTTATTTCTCTTCATCGATTTTCTCTCTTTATTCTTGCTTTTATTTTCATAAGTAAAATTGTTTATTTGATAGGCAATATATTTATTATATTCGCAAAGTAAAATATTGACAAATTAATGGATGCACGGAGTAGCAATTTTTGTTTAGTTATGTAATGCTTTTGTGCATACAACAAACGAGGTTTGTTCAATATCTACAAATTACGATTCAATTAACTCACTACATGCATGTAATTTAGTTTTCTCTTGCTGAATGAATTCTTTGCCTATTGAATACCTTTCATCGCCACAAAACGCTCTCTACCCCTCCCTACAAATTTTATATTTTCTCTTTGCTATTTGTTCTAGTTCGAGTCATTTCCAAAATTTAATTATGATTTTGGTGTTATTAAATATTGCTTACAGTACCTTTTGGAAGTTCATACTAAAATTTGATCACAATTGGAGTTGATTTGAAAAGATTGAGATTGAAATTTTTAGTTGAAAATCGAAAAGAACACAGTTATCCAACAATATACCGCTGCGATATACAATATGCTGTAGAAGTATATAGCTATATTGCAATAGTATACTGTTATATATACAATATACTAAAATGGTATACTGTAATAATCGAAGAAAAACACAATTACCTAAAGTATACAGCTATGATATACAATATACTATGGATTATATAGCTATACTGTAATAGTATATTATTGTACAATATCCTATAAAGGTATACTTTAATAATATGCAATATACGACAACAATATGTTGTAACAGTATACAATATACCATAATAGTATACTTCGATTACTATTTGTTGAATCATCGAGGTGCTATTGTGAAAAGCTAAAGTCATGGTTATAGTAATATTATACTGTTATAGTATACAATATAATATAACAATATATCGTAATAAATAAGTTATTTTTTAATTTTTCAACTAGGTCCTTACAAATATTTTCTTAAATGAACTTTTTTATGAAGTTTCATGAAAATAATATTCACTGTATAAGAAATAGGTGTCAGAAGACATAAAACAATAATATGGGAGAAAAGGAAATTTTAAAAAAAGTTGAATGAAATTAGAAGGAACACGAAATTAAAAATAAACAAAAGTAAAGAAAAATAAAAAATAAAAAGATACGGTCCAAATTGAGTATACAGCCAGATTATGGTGAATAAATAAAATAAAGAATAATAAGATTCTGAAAAAAAATATGAACAGAAAAAGGAAAAAAGAAATAAATAAATAAAAACGAGAAAAAATTAAAGGAGAAAAGAAAGGTAATTAGTTTGGTGGTAGAAAAATCAATGGGTAGGCAAGGGTAATTAGTTTAGTTTTTGTGGGTAAAGCTATAAAACTCCCTTATTTATACCTACCAAAAACGAAGTGTTGTATTAAATGGACAAAGATTAAAGTAAATACTAAGGGGTCGTTTGGTAAGAGGTATAAAAATAGTGTTGAATATAGTGTATTAGTAATGTTGGTATTAATAATGTTGGCATTAGTTATGCTGAGATTACTTTTTATTCACTATTTGGTTTGGTGTAATAAAACATTGCATAATTTTTAAAATATTGGGTGTTTACAAAAATACCCTCCACAAATTTTAACTTTAGCTATAAAAATTAACTATATAGATAACATAATAAGAAATTCTTTCAACAATGAGAAACAATGAGTAAAGAACAAACCATTTTGAAAAGAAGCACAAGAAACGAAATTACCAAAACTAAGAACTATTTTTACAAAATAACTCAAATATTAGTTCTTGAATATAGAAACACACCCCAGACAAACAAAGAAACCAGTAGTTAGTGCCATCACTCTATGAGTCGTTCAAAAGGGAGGAAATGTGATGACCTGATAGGTTATTTTATGTTTTAGAACCCAATTTTGTGTCCTGGAGCCTTAAATATCTCATTTTAGCCTTCCTCAATTTGTGTGCGCAGTCCGGGCGTCTTTTCGGAAAGCTTTTATGTTAAAAAATAAGAAATATAAAATTTTGCCTTAAAATCCATTTGAGTTGACTTTGGTCAACATTTTGAGCAAACGGACCCAAATTCGTGTTTTGACGGTCGGCGACGGGTGCGTATCGTGATTTGGGACTTGAGTGTATGCCCGGAATCTAATTCGAATGTCCCTAACCCGAGTTATCGCTTTTTGTAGAAATTTAAAAGTTAAAGGCTTAATGAATTTGAAATGTTTGACTAATGTTTGACTTTTTGGATATCGGGTCCGTATTCTGGTTCCGGAATCCGGAATAGGTCCAATACTATATTTATGACTTGTATGTCAAATTTGGTGAGAAACGGAGTTGGTTTGACGTGATTCGGACGTCCGGTTGTGAAAATAGAAGTTTCAAAGTTTTCTTGAAAATTTTATTTGATTTGGTGTTCAATTCATAGTTCTAGGTGTTATTTTGGTGATTTGATCGCGCGAGCAAGTTCATATGATGTTTTTAGACTTGTGTGTATAGTCGGTTTAGAGCCCCGAGGGCTCAGGTGAGTTTCGGATAGGCAACAAAGTGAATTTGGACTTAGAACTTAGCTGGTGTATGAAATTTCTGGTAACTGGCCTCTGATCTCGCATTTGCGAGATCAGTGTTTGCATTTGCAAACATTCCCAATTCCTGACAGGCTCACATTTGCGAGCAAACTCATCGCATTTACGAAAAGTACCTGGGTCAGCTTAAGTTCGCAATTGCGATCAAGAGGTCGTAATTGCGAGGAGGCCAGAGTTCACATTTGCGAACAATTCTTTGCTTTTTCAAAGTAGGGTTGGGGCAGGCTTGATCGCATTTGCAAGCAATATGGCCGCAATTGCGGAAGGTCAATGTTTGCATTTGCGAGCAAATCATCGCAATTTGTGATGATTGCAGAGGTGTGAGAGTCTTCGCAATTGCGATGGATTCTTCGTATTTTCGGGGTTCACATTTGCGAACCCCAGGTCACAAATGCGACATCTACAACTGATCAAAACTTGACTTAGACGGGATTTTTGCCCATTC
The DNA here is from genome assembly GCA_005239525.1 of Nicotiana knightiana. NCBI lineage: Eukaryota > Viridiplantae > Streptophyta > Magnoliopsida > Solanales > Solanaceae > Nicotiana > Nicotiana knightiana. Next base: position 30,456 of record ML435919.1, on the reverse strand, counting down.
TTCAAATTTTCAAAACAAGAAACCTTAGAGGCGATTTTTCAAAGAACCTTTCTTCCCTAAATCATTGGTAAGTGATTCTAAACTAATTTCTTTCAATATTTCACTATAATTTCTAAGATTTCAACCTAAAATCTTATGTTTTCATGGTGGGAATTGAGGGGTTTTGGGTAGAAATTAAGGATTATGTAAATTGGGGATTTAGACCTCAAATTGAGGTCAGATTCCAAAATAAATTATATAATCGGGCTCGGGGGTGAATGGGTAATTGGATTTTGGTCCCAAACCTCGGGATTGAACCAAGCGGGCGCGAGAGTTGACTTTTGTTGACTTTTCAATAATGGCCTAAATTGAATTCCTTGCAATCGTGGGTAGTTCCTAAGGCTTAATTTGAATCGTTTGGTTGGTAATTTGCTAGATTTTATTGGTTCTGAGGCTTGTTTGAGAGGCAAGGTTGTGGTTGAGCATTGAGTGGTCTTTTGGAGCGAGGTAAGTGTTGTGTCTAACCTTAACTTGATGGAATTAGGAACCCTCAGACTATGTGCTATGTGAATTTCATGTGAACGACGTATATGCGAGGTGACAAAGTGCTTATGCGCCGCCGAACTATCTGTTTCCTTGCTTTTTCGTTGTCCTTTAATTATCTCTTTCCCTGTCTTAACTGGTATATGTTCTAAATGTGTTTTCTTGCCTAACTGCTACCTGTTAATCAATATCTTCTCCTGTTCCTGATATTAGATCTTTTTCATAGTTTCATGTTCTCCTGCTATTTGCTCAAGTTGGTTTGCCTGCACCTTCTAGTTGTAAATTTCCGGACCGGTCTCGCTGTGTAGTATTACTTATGCAGTTTATCATGTTGTACAAGGTTTCCCATTTGTTTCAGTTTGGTATTTACGGATTGTAAAGGCTTTCTGTGATTTGAATTGTAAGTTTTGTTGTACACATTGAGTACTTGGTATTGATATGGTGGGATCGGGTTGCACGCCGCAATATGTGAAATGAGGGTGGAATGATGAGGTAGAATAAGGGTGAATCTATATTGTACGGTGGGATCGGGTTGCACGCCGTAACAGATATAATAATGGTAGATTATTTTGGTAGAATAAGGGTGAACTATGATTATGATATTGTGATATGGTGGGATCGGGTTGCGCGCCGCAACAACCTGTGTGTTTATATTCCTCTGAGCTATGTTAGTTTTACAGTATCTTCTTTTGCACCTAAGGATTGGTAAATTCTGAATGTCGCTGGCTTATTCCTGAAGTTGTAGTTATTACTTTCAATTGACTGCTTTATTTCGTTCTGTATTCCCTTTTTTTTCTGTCTATACTATTTATATTGCGTACATGTTGTACTATGAGTGACCCGCCTTAGCCTCGTCACTACTTCGTCGAGGTTAGGCTCGACACTTACAGAGTACATGAGGTCAGTTGTACTCATACTATACTCTGCACTTCTTGTGCAGATTTTGGCATCGGTCCCAACTGATCGAGAGGTGTAGCAGCTCGGACTGGTTCATTGGAGACTCAAGGTAGATCTGTTGGAGTTCGCAAACCTTGAAGTCCCCATCTATCTTCCCCTGTTTTTACTGTTTCTTTCGTTCAAACAGTTGTATTTCTTTCAGACTTTGTTTGTAGAAAATCTTAGAAGTTCATGAATTGTGACTCAAGATCCGAATTGTAGTAAATGTTATGGGTATTTACATTATTTCGCACTTGTTTCATTTCGTTTCAGCTTAATTGACTTTATTCACCGAATTGAATAAAAGTTGGCTTAATGATTCTCTAACGTTGGCTTGCCTAGCAAGTGAAACGTTAGGCGCCATCACAGTCACGAAGGTGGGAATTCCGGATTGTGACAGAAAAAAAACAAAATCACTGAAAATCCTTTTACATGTACAGGTGACTTTGATCTCTGAAGAAGATAATTTGGCTGCATTCACCTGTGCTTTTCCATGGCCAAAGCGTATAGAGAGAATTTTGTTTGCTAATAATATGGGGGAACGTATTTGAGGTGGGCTTTTAGGGATTTGAGGGGACAATTGGATCTTTAACCATATTTATGCAAGTATAAAAATCCTTGCATTACTAGTGTCATGATTTTTTGTGCATTGCTTATACATAGAATAATACCAATTATGATATATTAGTTATATACAGGTTGAAAAATGTACCAAATAATATATTAATAATATACAAAGTCAATACTTATATTATTTTTTTTAATACCTCCTAACAAAACGACCCCTAATTTTCATATGTAGATATTAGCTATGTTTTTCATATTAAGGCCTCGTTTGTTTGCACTTAATGGAGGTCTGAATCTTAATCATTCAGATCTCAGACATTAAGTGCGTTTGTTTTTAAAGTCTGAATCTTAANAGGCCTCATTTGTTTGCACTTAATGGAGGTCTGAATCTTAATCATTCAGATCTCAGACATTAAGTGCGTTTGTTTTTAAAGTCTGAATCTTAATTATTCAGATCTTAATCATTAAGTGTGTTTGTTTTTTTACTTCACAACCACTTAATGGGTCTGAATAGGTCTGTATGATTAAGATCTATAACAAAGACTTTATTTCATTAAGATCCTATCACTTATTCATTATTAACTGCCGTCACCACCTACCATTATCAACTACCACCACCACGCCATCATCCTCAATCATAGCCGCCACCATTATCGACCATCACCACCCACTGTTTCCACCTTTTCGACCACCATATATCATTCTCACTCACCTCAACTGCCACCCCATCACCATCAACAACCACAGCCGATGCTGCCCATTATTATAGCCTACCACTACCCACCCACCACCTTTCTCCGTCACAACTACTACCACCAGCCGCCATTATTAACTATCATCACCCACCACCACAATCATAATCGTCACCATTACCAATCACTACTAGCTACTAGTATGAACCACCATCATCAACCAAAATTACCACCAACCACCGCCTCTAGTCGGCATTCATCCGTTAGCCATCACCACCAACAACTATCATATTTTTAAAAAAATTATATATTTTATTGATAGAATATTNCCACCACGCCGCCATCATCCTCAATCATAGACGCCACCATTATCGACCATCACCACCCATTGTTTCCACCTTTCCGACCACCATATATCATTCTCACCCACCTCAACTGACCACCCCATCACCATCAACAACCACAGTCGATGCTGCCCATTATTATAGCCTACCACTACCCACCCACCACCTTTCTCAGTCACAACTACTACCACTAGCCGCCATTATTAACTATCATCACCCACCACCACAATCATAATCGACATCATTACTAATCACTACTAGCTACTAGTATGAACCACCATCATCAACCAAAATTACCACCAACCACCGCCTCTAGTCGGCATTCATCCGTTAGCCATCACCACCAACAACTATCATATTTTTAAAAAAATTATATATTTTATTGATAGAATATTAGATAAGTTAGTATTTTATTTGAATTTTATGTTTATTAATTTTCAAATAAAGATGAATTTTATACATTCAGATGTTAAAAATCAAACAGTCTTAATTATTTCTATTCAGATTTTGATACACATCTTAATATATTCAGATGTGTATTCAAATTCAGGTGTCTTAATCTTAATACACATCTTGATATTCAGATGTGTATTCAGATTCAGACATATCTTAAAAAAAACAAATGAGGCCTAAATTTCTTTACTTATTACGCCAATAAAACGACATCAATATACCTTCAAACGACGTTTAAGATTGAAGAACTAGCTTGCCTCGTGTCTTTCTAATTTGGGCAACGACCCAATAACCCTCCTCTTCTCGTCTCTCTATCTCTCCTTCCAATTCTGGAATTGTATCTTCTACTCACGCGCTTCCATCCGTTGGGCGTTGAATATCCCAAAGGAAACCCTTTTACACTTCGAAACCCTAGGCATTTCTCTTCTCCCATCACACTTTGCAATTCACACTACACAATCATCACATACACAACGCAAACCTATATATACACATTTGAAGTTTGATCGAAGCGGAACAATTTTTACGGTTTTACCCTAGCCGGAAAATGGCGTCAATGAAGCTGATGGCTTCATCGGCGTCGCGCAATTCCGATCGAAGGAAATCGTCCGCGTCGTCTTCGTCTTCGTCGTCGACGATGCCGCACGATTTGCAGTATTCAAACAACGGGAGTAATAATAGTAGTAGTAATTTGGAAGCGACTTCGGTGACGCCTGATTTAATTTTCCGGAATGTGTACGGAGAGAGTCATATTAATACTTTACTGAACACGGAGATTACGTTACTCGATGCTGCCGGAGCAATAACGCCGATTAGTGATTCCGAGACACCGCCGGCCACGGCGGTGACGGCTAGTGAGGTGACACCGGTTAGGAGGACGGTGGATGATGTGTGGAGGGATATTGTGGAAGGGAAGAGGGAAAAGCAAAGGGCGGCAGTAGTTGCGGGCTGTAAAGAGGAGATGATGACGCTGGAGGATTTTCTGGTGAAAGCGGGAGCAGTTGAGGAGGAGGCTGTGGCGCCTGTGCAGGGGTCTGAGGTGAAGGTTGAGCTAGGTACTGAAAGGTTGAGTGGTGGAATTTTTGCATTTGATAATAGTACTCCATACATGGCCGCACCGCAACAGAGCGTGCCAGGATTTGGAAGAGGGAAGCGGAAGGCGGTTTTGGAACCCTTAGATAAGGCGGCGATGCAGAGGCAACGGAGAATGATTAAGAACAGAGAGTCAGCTGCCCGGTCTAGAGAGCGGAAACAGGTAAATGTAGTACTATGTGTTGCTTGTAGTAATCACCATTAGTCTTTTACCTGAATTGGGATTTTTGGTTATGGGTACAGGCTTATCAAGTGGAACTTGAATCAATGGCAGTTAAATTAGAAGAGGAAAACGAACTTCTGTTGAAAGAGAAGGTAATGTATTTTTATATTGTCTGGCAGCTAGATCTATGTTGTATCAATTTAAGATGACACTTGGATTATTTGCATTAAAGTTGTGTGGGAAAATACCTGTTTGCATTTTTTTTTATACTGGGACTTTGAATTGATTGAGAAAATGAAGGTTCAATGCTAATTCAATTGGTTAGGTATATGATATATAAGCTTCTTAGCATGGCAAAAAAGGGATTATCTTGTGTCTACCCCCACATCTGTGTCTATTTCAAAGACAACACTTCAATAGTCTAACTCCATAGCTGCAGCCTGCAAGTTTCCATCTTTTTTACTTTCTACAAAAAAAAAATTCCTAGCTTTTCTATAAACTTTCAGCGAATTTGTGTTTTAGATCCATAAGCTCACTGGATACCTTTCTTTTTTAATCTACTAAGTGTGCATTCACAATGAAATTGGGGAACAGGGAGAATAGCTGAAGAGGGGAAAGTCTTCCTTATGTGAACTTGATGAAAATCAATCTGCGTGACTCTTGGTAATTAAGGATGACCACTTTATTGTAAACACTTTTCTGAGTGAAAAGAAATAATTAGGGGTAAGAGTAGTATTGCTGCAGGCGCAGGATGTTACCTCTAAGAGGTAGATTATACTAATATTAGTTTCACTTAGTCCAAAGATTTTAGTTCAAACTATTTATTTTCTGATGGAATACATTCTAACATCTTGATTATCATGCTTAACAACAACAACAAAAAACCCAGTGTAATACCACCTAGTAGGGCCTGGGGAGGGTTACGCAGACCTTACCTCTTGATAGACCCCCGGCTCAAAGAAAAAAGAGAAAGAAGCTTGTTAATCATTTACAAGTGCTTATTGTTGGCAAATTGTTGGTTCCAGTTTTCCAAGGGAATTGTGTATTATTAAGTAATGCAAAGTCCTATGTTTCAAATGAAACATTATATAAATAATGTGGAACTTTATAGTGGAATTATTTTTTCTTTTGCAGCCCACTAAACGACCCCTTACTTGATTAAGAGTGCTTCCAAAGATACAGGAAGGGACCAGTGTATGCAAATGGAATATTAGTTTGACTATAGAAATTCTTTGGGGAATATTGATGTATTGGTGATCTTGAAGTGGAAATTCAATACTACTCTTCTATTCTTCTTTGACTGCCTAAAAAGCTACGTTTATCTATTAACTTTTTAGGGAAACATCCACTAGACATCTCGTTCTCTGTGGTTAGTTGGATAGTAGCTGAAAGCATATAGTCTCGTACTGTTTTGTTTCATATTATGGCCTGTCTGATATGAAATTAAAAGTGTATTCTTTGGATATTCTTTTTGGGTTGTTTGAGTATAGTCTAGAGAAGTAATGAGCAATTTCCTTACAAAGGCTAATTGTTTACTGATGCATTAAGTAACCATTGCTTCTTCATGGTCCTCGACTAGGCATTTTGATTAGTAGTAAACAGGGTATGTATTTGAGGTGAGAACTTATCTCTAGCTAGAGAAAGTTGCCTGTTTGATAATCAAGTTTGAGCAGTGCTGTACCATTCTGTAAGCACTTAATAGGTCCAATATATGTTCCTCTGCTTTTCTGTATGTAATTGTTTTGTTGATTTGATTCTCTGAGTAACACAAGTATTTCTCTTAATGATAATTTTCAGGAAGAGCGAACCAGAGCACACTATAAGCAGGTAATTTCTGTTGCTATTCTATTCCCTATTTGTTGTGGTTAAATGGTTCATAGTTTTTCCTCATATCAAGTACTTTGATTAGAGAGTTGTCGCTAAGGTGCATCCACCTTCTCTGTCATTGCTCAGATCAACTACCCCTTTCTTACTGTTGGAGACATTCTTTGCTTCTAACAACATACTTAGTTACTACTGCCAGCTTAAGTGTGTAGAAGAAACCTGGAAATTTCTTGATTCCTTTATTGCAAAATGATGAGTATAATCAAGGTCATCATTAGATTTCTTAGCTATTATAGACACTGTGCAGCAAAGTATAAGTCAGAAATATGGACTTTTAGCTCTAATGAATTCCATTTAGTTGATGGGATAAGTCTTGGATAGTGTGAGGAAAGTTAACGCTCTTGTGTTTTCATGTATTTAATTGGCAGAAAAGTTGCTGGATCCATTCTTTGAGGCTTTTTTTGTTTTTCTGTTTCTCTTGAATCCTATAAAAATTGCAGGAATTTAGGAGCCTTCTCCTTCCATCATTTCCCGTTTAACTTTCTTTTTTCTCCCGATCAACAAGTTCATGCAAGAAAATTGCTTTCCTTGTCCTTGTAAATCCCTTTTCTTGAGAGACCTACCTTTTGAATTCTATGACAGTTAAATTCTCCAACCCTAGCTGGATATAAGACCGTATAAAGAGAAAGTCACTGGTTTAAGAGGAGGTAGGCCTGGAAGAAAGGGAAGGGCATCTGGCAAAACTAATAGCAGAGTTTGTGGACAAGAGTTTTGTTTCAGTTCCCTGTAGTTGAGGATCACTTACTTATCAAGAAAACAAAGTGGATTCTAGATAAACAAGTCTTTTTCAGCCTTTTTGAGAAAAATTACTCATGAAATTCTCACTTCATTTTGGAAACATTCGTGGGCTTGTCACTCTTCTTGTAGTAAGAGAACTCTTTTTCACCCGTTTTAGTTTCTGCTATCAATGTAGGGTCTAAACGTTGGATCAAAATTTGGCATTTGAACGGCTACTTATTTATGAGCCTATGCGTGTATCTAATCGGAACTAAGTCCTAATACCTCAGAAAATGGATGGTTCGACTTTGTTTGAAATTAATTTAGGAGCCCATGTGAAAAAGCTGAGGATGGCCCTTTAGTTTCACTAGCCAAGTTATTGTGAATGTCAACTTCAAAAGATTCATTTAACATAAAAAACCATGAGATGATTTCTTCCTTTCTGCCTAAGCCTTGGTGGCGGAGTTTCCCCGTACCTATAGGGATGCCAATGGGCCGGTGCGGGTTTAGCAATATGAAAAAGGTTGCGGGCCGGAGCGGGTGTGGTGCGGGTTAAAATTTTGTGTGTTAAGATAAAACCTGCCCCGCACCGTTTGCCATCCCTACGTACCTATGCTGGTGAGAGGTAGCAGATACCCCGTGGAATAGCTGGGGTCCACACAAGTTGGCCCATACACCATCGTCTTAAAAAGTAGTATAATCCATTAAGAAAAAAGAGAATGACCTGATGTATTATTTTCTAATATTGTTAGATGAATCTTTTGAAAATGAAATACATCTTTATTTGGGAACCACATCCGTTTCCCTGCTACGAGTGAAACTCCTACATTTTACATATCTGTATGGTTGGGTTGTTAGGTTTTTGAAGTAGTGTAAAGGAAGTATCGGATAGATCAATGCTGAATGACTCCTAGCTATTCGGGAAGCCTTTCATTAATTAAACATGAGTAAAGATATTTAGATTTATTGACACTAACAAAAATAGGAAACCTTTAAGATCTTTTTGAATAAATCCACTAAAAATCATGACACAAAAACAAAGTTCCGACCTGTATGTCTTCAGAATTTCTCTCTTCTCCTGGGAGTTTGCTGTTGAGAAACCTTTGCCGTTGTGTAAGCCGTATACCATCCATTTCACATGGCATCATCAAATGAAAATGGCAGCAAAAGTATCTGGATGGTTATAGAACTGATGGTTTGATACTCGTAATAGTGATGAAGCCAACATCAATGGTAAAAGTACTTTGCAATGCATTTTTAGTGGTAAATGATACAAGTCATAGTGGTGGTCCTGGTGGCATTCACCTTGCATTTCCTCAACAAATCCTGTGAGGTAAAGGAGGAGTTCCAAGTGTAAATTGCAACATAATTATTTGGAGGCAAAAAGAATTATCAGTCAAATTTCTCAGTAACAAGGTAAACACACCTAAAAAGAAAGAAAGAAAAGGAAAGAGAAAGGCCGTGGCCAGATTACTCGATCATACTGGGACTGTTTCAATTGATAATTTATTCACATCCAGATCTTCTTCATGTACCTACATTTGCTTCCAACTAGATCTGGTTTAACTTTAGTATTATGATTAGCCATTACAAGATTATGGGTATCCGAGAACTTGAGAGTATGATCCACTTTCTCTTTCTGCTTGCTTGTTCAAGCTTTGAACTGCAAAATCATCTGTCCACATTTGGAGTCATTTTCTATTCTGACTGATTATTTGAGTGTCAGGAAAGATGCTTCAAGGCCTGATGATGTTCTTATAAATTGTTTTCCTAACAATCGTATATATTACTGTTTTGTGAAATTCACAAGCTCTTTTGGATTCTTTTTGCATTTCCCGAAATGTATAATTATTTTCCTAAAGAGGAAAAAGATAATCTCTTTATGAGAATATGTTTAGTGACATGTGATCATAGACTCTTTCCACTTTTTATGTGTGTAATATTCGGGCCTTGCTTTTCATAGTAGTCAAAGCCCTGTAGTAGAAAAAAGTTGTAATGTATGTGTTTTAGTTATTCACAAGTACTGTGAGTTTGAGCTCCCTTGTGAACAACATTATTCCATCTTCCATTCGGCTTGAGGGATAATAATGTGAGCCATAATTTCTTTCCTTTTCATTTTCTGGCTTTAAAAGTCTATTTCGGCGTTTGCTAATTATTTCAAATACAACAAATAGTTGAACTAGCAGCACTAGAGACCGGATAGAGAATGGCCATGCCAGATGATAGTTCCATCTTGGAATGGATCTTCTTGGTTTTCACATCCGAAGGTGGTACAATTTGCTTTTGGAGCTCATCCATCTTTCCCCTACTTATATATTGGGTTGCGATGTGGTGGGGAACAGTGCATGAAATGATAGAGCAATTGTTACCTCTACTATGGTGGTTTTCTTTCTTTAGCAATGGATTCATTGTGTAGTCGTTCACTTGTAACTAAAGGTAAAGTTCAGTTTATATTGTGTGTATCACCCGCTTCCCTGTTTGAATGCATGAGAATTATGGCTTGTTTGAGCCAGCTAACTATGCCATTGTCATTAAGCTTATTGATGCCTGGAGGAGTAACATTAGCAACATGGTTAACAGAAAGGCAAAATTTCCTTGTGCTCTTGACCTACTAGCAGCGTAAAGGTATCACATTTAATATTTCTCGACTTCTGTGTTGTTTTTCCTGCAGTTAATAGAGAAAGTGATTCCAGTTGTGGATAAGCGAAAACCACCTCGTGTCCTGCGAAGAGTTTGTTCCATGCAGTGGTAATGTATCATAGTGCATGAGGCATGAGTTCAAAATGAATGCCTTCTGATATAAGTTGAGAATAAAGGAAGCCTAATCGTGCTGGGGTAAGTCGGTTAATTTAGCAGATGGTTATTCTTTCTGAGTGGTAACACTTACTTTGTGAAGGGCAGTATTGTATAGTATCATGTCCTGGAAAATCTATAACGGGATCTTCTATTTATTTATCGGAGGGAGTTCACTTAAGTTAGCACAAACATATTTGTTGGTCGTAGTTATAGGGGGTTTAGAATGCAAATGCCTGATTTGTTAGATTTGATATGAGTAAAGCATGGGAATGAAATCCGGACTAACATTTTGTACTTGTTTGTCAATGGCTCGTTATAGCTTGCACTAGTGCAAGACTGATCAGTGATGTTGTCTCATGCTTTCCTTTGCTCTAACATACAGGATGATTACACATAAGCGTTCTTAACAAGGACGTCTCAACCCCTAGGCCAATAAAGGGATAATACATGGAAAAAATATAGTATAATTTTTTTTTCGGCAAACGTGATTGGTTCGGTGTTTGCACTAATCTTTTTAAAACTAGTACTGGTTATAAAAGGTGGTATTAATCCCACTTCCAACAAATACAAGGGGATCATGTGACCCCTACCAAACTTTACTATTATTCTAGAATAATCGAACGAGTTCAAGGATAGAAATATGTATTGACCCAATATAAACATCATATATTGGTGGGATGTAACTGACACTCAACTCCTACTACCCGTTGAGCGAACCATACACTAGCTAGTTGGAGGTTTAAACTACTCTTAATAATTAAAATTATATCAACAAAGTCTTTATTAAATTTTGGCAGGCAAACTAAATAAGGAGTTTGGTTTCGAAGTGTCTATAAATTAACCTATGGTCAAGTCACGAGCCTCTGTATGAAATCTGAATATATAAAACTTTGGGGCATTGCTCGTGACTAATATTTATATTTGATAACTGAACCTAGCTGGAAACTTAGTCTAACACTAATATTTAAAATTGAAGCTGAAGTTAAGTTACTTTAATATAGTACCACTTTTCTTGCCGCACTACTTTGACGCATAACATTTCACATACTTTCTGGTTCAGTAGCTTCAATCAGTGGGGTAATTTCTAAAAATGAAACTAAATGTAAAGATAGCAACCACCTTTGGCTCATGCAATACATGGTAAATACAATTTTGGCTGTCTCATCTATGCTAGAATTTATAGCCCAACATTTTACCTAACTCTTCTTTTCTTAAAAGCCACATTCCTTATGTGATTTTTATTTGTTTCATTCCTAGAATATGAAAATAAAGGCTAAAAGGCTGCGAGAGGTATCGAATTATCCATGAGGTCAAAATTGGAGTCACTTTACTTGGATGTGAACTTCACTCGCAAAGAATTAACGTTTATGAATGTTGAAAATTTTGAGGGAAAAAAAAAACTAATATATTCACCTGAAATGCACCTTTTAGTTGAAATAAAAAATATTTGCAAATACTCGCGGTCAAACTAATAATTGCAAATATTAAATCTGTATTGAAGTTATTAAAACATTAATTCACGTCGAATTCATATTTGGCAACTACGCTGAGATAGTGATTCACGGCGAGGCGACCATTTTTGCTGCAAAAATTTACTCAGATTTATACCAAATCTATCACTGCAAGACACATATTTTTCATACACATGATTAAATTTAAATGATGTGTATTCTCATTTTAATTTTTAGTTGCTAATATTAAATTGATGGGTTTGATGCAAATATGTAGTCAGTATGTACCCATTTTTACCTCATCCACCCAAGATAACAGCTTTTATAACCAAAAGCCAAAACCAAGTGCAACAATACATTATACACCAAGCACAAGCAGTATAGGACAAACCATGTGTGCTATCTTAAATTGCATGCGTAATCTTGTACTTCTCCATTCTTGTCTTCCTTTCTTTGTTCCCTATATTTATCTGATTATTTTGCCTCAAAAGATAAATATATAATATAAGAGTTCCTGGGATTATATTACAGAATTAATAAAAGAAGCACATATATATACTCCATCTCCATCAACAAGACAAAGCACTTCTGCTTCTGTTCCTGGCAAAAGAATTGGACATATCAAAGTTCCTCGGACCAGTACTTGTTTTTTGTCTTCTAGTTCTTTGTCTTGGTATATACTTATTGACTTTCTATTCTTTTAATGTTTTAGGCCACCAAAAATTATAACCTTTGTTTCTTAATTAAATACAAAAGTTTATCTCGTTAAACAAAGTTTTAAAAGAAATGATTAATTTATTAATTAATTAATGGGCATAACTAGAAACTGGTGTCTCATGCTTGCGGCAGATAGAGGGTTGGATTTCTTTTCTTGGCTCTTCTAATCCAGCCATGTTTATTCCTACCTTTTTCACTGTGCTCTAGATTTAAGTTGACCTATTTTTTGACCTATTATTACTTTCGGATAACCGAGTTTTTCTTTTCCTTCCTTTTTCATTTATTTTATACTTGAAGGTAGTGTTCGTTTCTCTCTTTTTTTCTTTAAGCAATAGAATTTGAAATATATGCGTGGGCATTATATTTTGGATAACATAGAGGTTTAAACTTGTAAGTTTGTGAAAATATAGGTATATATCTCATATCTTTTTAATAGTAAAATATAGGGTTAATTACGTAAAAAGTCATCAAACTTATTGTCTAATTGTCGGAAAATCTTAAAACTAATAGTTCAACCAAAAAAATCACTCAAACTTCACTAAATATTTGTGAACATCAATTTGGCAAGGTTGGCCGGAACTTATGCAAACTCATTCTAAAAATTTTCCATTAAGAAATCATCTTAAACGTGAAAAATGCTCTCTGACTTAAGAAGAACGCAGATTATAACCTCAAAAATTGGCAGATTACGGGTGTGTTTTGTTTTGGTTCGAAGAAAAATAGTATTAATTTTCTGGAAATATTTTTCAATTTTTTCATGTTTGATTGGCTTAAATATTTTAAAAAATATTTTTCTCATGAACTCATTTTTTCTTCACATTGGACTAACATGACTTCCTTACCAATTTTCAAAACTCCTTCTCACTGTATCCATCATATTCCCAACTCCCACCCCATCCACCCTAACCCCCATTCCATCCCCAACCCAGTGGCGAAGCTAGAAATATTTTCAAGGGTGTTCAAACTTGAAAGAAGTAAAAAAAAATTCCCAATAAAGGGTGTTCAATATGTGTTTCATACATTTAAAATCAATATTTTATTAATATACACAGTGTAATTCTTCGTAAAATTTGGTGAAGGGTGGTTAGTTGACCACCCTTTGCATAAGGCGGCTTCGCCCTAACCTCAGGGATCGTGATGACGCCTAACACCACACTTGCTAGGCAAGCCAATATTAGAAGTCGATTAACTAATTTCCTTGATTAATTGCTTGAGCATAAATAAATAAATTTCAATTGAGCCTAATTAAAACAATTTCCAATAGAAATAAAATAAAATGATAACAATGACCATTTAAATAAAACGGATCACGAACTAATTATGTAAACAACTCTAAGACTACCTCACGGTCTGGTGTCACAATCCACGGACTACTAAAGAATACTACAAATAATGGCCGAAAGAAATAGTGCGTCTGTTCTGAATAATATAAAACAGTGTATGTGGAAATGGGAGAAGACTCTCGGAATCTGCGAAANCTGCACAAAAGAGTGCAGAGTGTAGTATCAGTACAACCGACCCCATGTACTGAGTAAGTGCCGAGCCTAACCTCGGCAAAGTAATGACGAGGCTAAGGCGGGGCTTTAACAATAACCCTGTGATATTAATATATATACGATAACACAATAAAATAATTGTACACGAACCAGAAAATATATCTGAGACAATAATTATAAAACAGGAAGGAAATCTAAACACATCAATTCAAATACTGCAACAATAATAAAGTAACACAACCGCCTCTTTCAGGCCTCAGCTATAACCAATCCTCAACAATTTCCAAGTTTTCAAACTTTATCTTTGAATAAAAGTAGTGCCAAAATATGAAAATAGTAATATAAAATAGAAAGTTTCAAATCTTTGTTTTTCAAAAAAAAAAAAAACAGTAAAAATAAACATTTAGCTTTTCAAATCTTTATTTTCTTTGAAAATCAGTAAAAATATAAATGTCCTCCCTTATCGCTCCTTGTTGCGGCGTGCAACCCGCTCCCACCTGTCCTCCCTTATTGCTCCTCCCTAAATATATCACCCTTATTGCTCCTGTTGCGGCGTGCAACCCGATCCCACCTGTCCACCCTTATCACTCCTTGTTGCGGCGTGCAACCCGCTCCCACCAGACATATCATATCAATTTATTCATAAAGAATTTCACAATTCAGGCCAAGCCTTTCACAATACTGTTATTTCCACAATTTCAAACAGAAAATCATATAGCTCGTAAGCTTTAACCAATATCATTTCATAATAAAACCAACCAGCATATAAGTAAACACCGTAAAGCTGTCAATCCGGCTCAGTCTTTATATACTATGATAAACTCAAGAGAACAGCCAACATTTTTAACACACTTACAACAACAATTGGAAATAACTCAATGAAACCCAATAACCACGTGAACCTTAACAATTACGAAATAATTAGACTGCATTTCTCACAACTTCCTCAATATTATCAAAACGAAACCACCAGGAACGTAAATATATATATATATAATTCGTAAAAATAATGCCAAACCTCTCAACTGTTATACATATCACAAGGAAACCAGCTCAAACAACCAATACTCTTTCCAAATAATCACAACAATATCTAACAACAGATCAACAAGGCCAAATAGTCATAGAAGCAATAATGAACATATAACAATTAAGATAATGATCAAATAAGTGGGGAACGAGAAGGGGGTCATGTTTAACAGACAATTTGGGTGGTGCATAGATACTCGTCACCACACCTATACACCACGCCCATGCGTTTCACATAACAAACAAGTGGGGAGTCCTATTCCCTCAAGCCAAAATTAGACCAAACACTTACCTCAACTCCGCAGGTCACTCACTGCTCAATTATTGCTTTTCCTTTTGAATTCACCTCTAATTTGCTCGAATGTAATCAAAATTAACTAAATATCATTAACTAATTCTAAAGGAACTAGATTTATTGAAAAATATAATTTTTCCTAAGTTTTCTCAAAAAAAGTGAAAACTCGACCCCGGGCTCGCTTGGTCTAAACTCGGGGTTCGGACAAAATTACGTTTTTCCATTCACCCACGAACCCAAATATGCTATTAATTTTGAAATCCGACCTTAATTTGATATAAAAATTCAATTTTTACAAAACTCCCTAATTCTACCCAAATTCAAAATTTTTGCCATGAGAATTCTTTGTTTTTGCTTTAAAAGTGATGCAAAATAGTAAGAAATTGAAGATTGTTGCAAAATTTTTGCCANCTGTGCGATCGCGGGTAATGAGGTGCGATCGCACATGGTAAGGGGAATTTGGGCAGTGCGTTCGCATGGGGAGGGGTGCGATCGCACAGGGTATTGACCTCCCCTCCCCCAGGCCTGACTTAAAGCTATGCGATCGTATATCATATAGTGCGTTTGCACAGCTTGTCCGGACAGTGCTTCACGATCGCACACCTGGATCTGCGTTCGCACAACACAAAACTTGGGACCCCTGAAGACTACACTATGCGATCGCAATCTTGCCTATGCGATCGCATAGCACATAACCCTGGACACCAGAAGAATGAAAACGAGCAGTTATTTTCAAGTGTAAAACACCCCGTGGCCTATCCGAAACTCACCCGAGCCCTCGGGGCTCTAAACAAATCATGCACACAAGTCTAAAAATATCATACGGACTTGCTCGTGCGATAAAATCATGAAAATAACATGTAAATCTATGAATTAAACCTCAAAACTCATCATTTTCAACAAAAACTCTTAAAGTTCATAATTTCTCAATCGGATGTCCTAATCACGTCAAACGAACTCTCATTTTCATCAAATTTCACAGTTAACCTTTAAATATCATAACCAAGCTGTACCGGGCTCCGGAACCAAAATACGGGCCCGATACCAATTATTTTTAGCATTATTTCTTTTCTTTAATTCATAAACATTTCAGCAAAACAATTTCTTTCAAAAATTGATTTCTAAGACTTGGGACTTCGGAATTCATTTCCGGGTACACGCCCGAGTCCCATATTTTACTGCGGACCTCCCGGGATCGTCGGAATACGGATCCGGATCCATTTACTCAACATGTTGACCAAAGTCAACTTTTATCAAATTAATTCTAAAAATTACTATTTCTCATATTTTCACGTAAAAGCTTTCCGGTTTCACGCCCGGACTCCGCACACAAATCGAGGTATTTAATTTTAGCCTTTTTATGGCTATTAAGCATGGAACAAAGTCTACTTTTATAAAATGACCCCTTAGGTCATCACACCCAACCCACTCTCCCACCACCTCACCACCCAGGGATGTATCTAGTTCTTAGGATATGGGTTCACGTGAACCCATTCTCCTCTTCCTAAGTCAGGTATAACGATATTATATTTCTTCAAAATTACTTAAATATATGTGTGTGCACCCATGCTCAAAGACTCCTAACGTGCAATAATTAATATGTGCACCATTACAAGTAAAATTGACGATTCGAATCCCATTCCTAACGGTCATATTTTTGGCACGACGTATGATATATACGTGTAAATCACTAAAATTTTAAGAAACATACTCCTTCATTTCAATTTATGTGAATCTATTTGATTGGGCACAAAGTTTAAAAAAAAAAGAGGCGGACTTTTGAACTTGTGGTATAAAATGAAGCACATATATTTTGTGTGACTATAAATCATTGCATAAAGATAAATTATTTTCAAATATGAAAAAAAGTCATTCTTTTTGGCACGGACTAAAAAGGAAATATATTCACATAAATTGTAACGAAGGGAGTATAATTTAAACCTATAATTTTAAAAATATAGTAGGTTCATAGTAAAAGACTAAAGTTAATCCCGTCAAATTAATTCTAGATCCACCTCTTCAGAATAGTGCATACATTCTCTTGAAATTCTAGATCCGCCTCTGTACCGCCACCTGACCCTAGAACTCAACCTACCACATCCTCCTCTGCCTTTATTCATTTCGATTGTTTGCCCAAATTTTATACAGTAGTATTTTCTAAAGATATTTTCGGCTAGCCAACCTAAAGAATGGTGTACACATATTGTGAATGCTTCTGTCTAAAAAAGAATAGTTCTAATACCAATTAGCAATGTTTTCTAAGCATTAACCCACAACCTAGTAAAAAGTAACATAAATCTAGAAAATCTACAAGCAATGACTCAAATAATTTCAAAAAATGTACTCAAAGCTTTAAACAAATTAAAAATTGGGTTCCCCAAGACCCCTAAGAAAAGGGAAGTAACAATAATAGACTAATAAATTCATAATCACAGAACTAATCATTTTGAAATAATAATCCCCATCATCACTCATAACTCATCACCATCTACCCAAAATCATCATAATTCCATGTTCCACTTTTCCTTAAAAGAAAGCATCTTTTTGTTTGTTAAATATTTATTTTCCGCAGACAAAATCATTCCAGCTTTCACTGTAAAAACTTAAAAAAAAAATAAAAAATAATTATTACTCCTCTATAATAGTACTAGTACTAGTGCTAATAAATACACATTCCCCAAAATTTCAATATGTGTACACCATTCAAAACTCTCTTCCAGTGAAAAGCCCAACACATCTGACAACTCTCTTTAACACCTCTGTAGCTCTCCATTTTTCTCTTTCTCTGTGTATTTATACTTTTCTGTATCACTCTCTTTTTCCTCCATTAAATTGGATTCTTGAGCTCAAAAAGATCTCTTTAATACCCTTTCTTTCTTTCCTCACTTAGGAGTTAGGACTAAGGATTTAGCACCAATTTTCATGGGACTTGTCTCAATGTTTTGGGTGTTTTTCTTCATTCTTGCAAGTGTAATTTTTCAGCTTTCTCATAGTGCAACTGTAGTAGTTGATGGAGTTTCAGAATGGAAAAACCCAACAGTCCAAATTGGAGATTCCATTAGTAAGTAGTACTGACAGTCATTCAATTATGAGACATTTTGCTGTTATTGGTAGCTTTTGACTTGACCAAAAATTTTTACTGAACATTTACCTTTTGTTTCTGTTTTTTTTTCTTCAGTATTCAAGCACAAGTATCAGTACAATCTCTACATTTTCCAGAACCAAAATGCCTTCAATGTCTGCAACTTCACTCAAGCTACACTTCTTACTAAATCTGATTCCAAGTCTTACACTGTAAGTTCTTCTTTCAGTTCCTGTTCAAGTGTGTGTGTGTGTGCGTGCTAAGTCTCAACTTTCTTGTATATACCTTCAATTTCTTCAGAAATTTTTTAGATTCACGGCTAGAATTCAAAAGGGTGTTCAAAAATCAGCTAAAAGATTTGATTTTTTTTTAATTGTTTATGATGAATTTAATTCTGTTAAAATGAATGCAGTGGCACCCATCAAGACCAGGTTACTTTTACTTCTCATTCAACAATGGGTCCAATGCAGCATGTTTACAAGACCAAAAGCTAGCAATTAAGGTCTCTCTTTCAACTCCGGCACCGGAGCAGCCACCGGCGGGAGCTCCACCGGTGATATCTGGTGGCATTGTGTCATCATCTCCGGCATACCCATGGCCGTTTCAGCCTCGAGAAACCACTTCCCCAAGCCCTGCACCTAGTGCATTATTTCCTGCTAATGGACCAATGGTGCCGGAAAAAGGTGGTGATATTCCGTTTATTAATAGCAATCCGGCGGTCCCTTTGCCCACTGGTGAAGTAGATTCTGCTACTATCCGCCCCTTGCCTACTTCTGGTTCTGCTCACCATATAATGCAGGTAATTCTAATCAACATTTGACCGAAAATACTGTTACTATATATAGTTTGACTTGTATGTTATATTAATAACTTTAAGTTCGAGGATAAAGAATTTAATTTCGTAATTAAATGTGAGATGAATTTATTTTATATTTCGTTGGGATAAAATTGTAATTTAATTAATCCAAGAATTAATTATTTCGGGATTATAGTATTTTTATCCTTATTCGAGGATGAGAATTGGGATAACTAATCACAGGATTTCCTACCAAATGACCCCTAACAATGTAAAATCACTAGCCTTCTAGTACAGGTTAAAATTAGGTCGTTTAGAAGTAGTTATTGGTAAATATCTATGATAAAATCACTAACCTACTATTACAAGTTAAAATTAGTTAAGAGTTTTAAAAAAAAAAGTTACATTGTCTGTTTGATATAATAAAATTCTATATTGATAGGGGTAAATTTTGCATACTCACTGCCCTCTCATATCCCATTTGTAGGATTACACAGGATATGTTATTGTTGTTATACATCCAACATTGATAGTAATGAAAGAAAATGTTAAAGGTAATAGTTAAAACTTAAAACACAAAATATTACTACATCAACACGAGATCTGTGGAATATATTGGAAGTCTTAAAAATTTGTAAAAGTTGTGAACTATTAGATAATACATTACAAATAGAAAGATGATGAATATTTTGGAGCGTCTCAAATGAGATACTGTTGTCTAAATTGGAATATTGAGAGTAATTGATTTTGATTTCAGAAGAAAATGGAGCAAATTTAGTTGAGTTCATTTGGATAGTGAATAAGATTGGATTTAACTTGTTGTTTAGAAGTATGCTAAATAGTTCATAAATTTGGAAGTAATGACATTAATATTTGTTAAGTAGGCAGTCATGTCAAAAAAGTAAAAGGTAAAAGAAAGCAAAAGGAAGAGGTTGTAAAGTTGGTTAAGATTATTGAAGAAAGTGCTTGCTTTATTTAATTTTGCAATCCAGAAATTACTTTTATTGCTTTTAAAAGAGGAAATTTTGGACTTTCTTCAGTCTAACTGCCTCGCTTTTTTATTTTCTTCCTATGTTTATTTCCTATTTTAATTAGAAAAAAAAAATACTTGATATATACTTCTATTTTGGAACATTTAAACGTATAAACCATAAACCATAGTAATCAATGATTAATTTTGTGAGCTAAAATACTAAATCTACTAAAGAATATTAGTTGAGTTTGGTCTTGTTTTTTCCTAATCCAAAAAAATGTGATTAAAATGTTATTATAAAATATGTCTATGGGGACAAAAAAATTAACCATTTCGGGAAAAAAATTGGAGAGCAAAAACATTTTGGGAGAAATATTCATTTTAAAAACAGAAGTAGAGAAACAGTTGGAGATTGATAGATTACTATAAAAGTGAGAGCTGTTACTTTTTTTTCCTCGCTAAGTACAATAAGGAGGCTGATGATGGTGGTGTTGATTGGATTCATTATTTCCCATCTATTGTTAATTTTTGTTTGTACATTCATTTATTTATTTATTTTTTTAATTTTGGGGTTTGGAATTTGGAAATGCAGGTGATGGGGTTTTCAGCAATTCAAAGAGCTTTGTGCTGTGCAATATTGTTAATGCTGGTTTAGACAGTGGAAAAGAAGAGAGAAAGAAATCTTTGCAATTCAGTATTACTTATTATGTAATGTAAAAAAGAGAGAGTCCACTTTGGGGATGTAGGTTTGAATCTAAAGTAGCGTTAAAGGGGGTGATGATCATCATGATTAGGTCCATTTAGTGTTAGAATTAGCAGACTAATATTTTGTAGTATAATATTTCTATCCTTTGACCCTACTTTGGAATCATTTATTAGCTTTTTTTTCTTCTCTTTTTAATTTTCGCACTTAATCATTTTACTCCTTTTGTCACACCTTCTTTTTCACCGGTGAGGGCAATAAGGGAGTTTTTTCCAATTAAAATAACATTATTCGGATTTGGGATTTATTCTAGTTTTCAGAGTCGCCACCCGGATTTTTGACGATGTTCCGGGACACCATTTTATTGAAATCACAAACCGAGGAAATTTAGACTCTGTTTTATGTTTTCTGCGACCAGAAATCTGAGTAAGGAATTCTGTTAACCCGGGAGAAGGTGTTAGGCATTCCCGAGTTCCGTGGTTCTAGCACGGTCGCTTAACTATTAATATTTGGCCTAAATTATCTAATTGTTTACGTGTTTTAGCCTATTGTATATTTAAACTCTTTGAAATTTAGCCGCTTTTGATAAGTATGGATTTATCTTGAAAACAAGTTACGAGAACATGCACTTGTTATGCTTTTGGACATATTACAATTACGCCACATGAAATGCACCCGTAATTGCAACACGTGATTTTAATATAGTTTGAAGTTGAAGATGGGGACATGAGTTGTCGCACCCGAGTGTGGATTACGTAGTCATGACTATGATCGTGACGATTTTATAGTGCATATTTGAGGCGATGTTTGATTATTCTTTATGTATGCTATTTGAAGGAACATTTTAGTTTTAAGATCAATTAGGACATTTATGGATTTATCTTGAACAAGTCACGATGGCGTACACTTATTTTTTTTAGCACACGACAAACACGTCACATGAAATGCACCTGTAGTTGCTATGTACGCTTTGTTAATATTTGGAGTTGAGGGTCGGGGGCATGAGTTGCCACTCCCGAGCGTAGGTTATGGTACATTGAGATAATTTTTTATCACTTACTGAATTTCAAACTAAAGGGGGTATTTTTCCTTTCTACCTAGAGGATATGTAAAGAATTATCTAAAATTAAGTTCACTAGCCTAAGAGACAAGATACTTGGGCTATGGCCACTGTCATTTAATCCTTTGGCCAATCTTAATATAGGCTATTTGAAAGAATTGAAACTATAAAATTCGATTTAAAGCATGTTAACAATGAAAGGTTTGCAAAGGAATCCCAAAAAACAGAATTACTGATTCACAAGTCGGTTACATATTTAAAGAATCGAATACAAATTCTGCTATAATAGAACGTTTAACTAAATAGTTTTATCAATTTCAAATGGCATAAATACAGGATATTTAATTCATAATTCGTACATATTGGATCCTACACGGGGGTGTTCATGCATCTATTGTTATAAATTCATAATACTTAAACAAAAATTCTCAGAAAACGCTTTTGAATAGCAGGTCTGTATATTTCGAAATTCTTCAAATCTGAAATGAGTATTTCTGGAATTTCACGAAAACTAGATGTTCACAGTGATAGTTCAGATGATTAGTTTAAATACAAAATCATATGAAGGGTTTAGGAGAAACTCTTTGAATTTTAATTGGATCCTGGTAGTTAAACGACTAATATATTAAATATGGCATTAACCTTACAATAGGCAGCTCTAAAACTTTGGGCTTGTGTACCCCTTTTTGGCCCAATAGCCTGGGGTCCAAATGGATTCAAGCTTTAATAGGCTATTTGGATAACCTGGCCTGCACCAAATTAGCCGGAAAAAAATGATAGACATATGTTATAGTCCAGTCCTTGTTTACAATAGTTCAGAAGAATACAAGTCCAAATTACAGTTTCTACTTTAATGTTCGACTAAAAAATATATTTTTTTTTTGAAAAAGAAGGGATTGAAAATGCAGTCTTCAACTTGTTGCTCCAACTTGGATCTTCTAGGACTACACACTTGGGTATCCGCTTGCAATCTCTAAACACTCAAAAATAAAACAAGTATTTTATGCATCCTATAGAACGAATCTGACCATAAAAGGGGTCAGATTCAACTCTAATGATGCTATACTAACATAATACTTTTAAAAAACACAATTAGCTTGAGTAAACCAGTACATATCTAGCTAACATATTGAATTCAGCATTTAGATTCAAACAAAAAGGAATCAAACATGTAATTTTCAGCAGATGTAAGCATGTCAATCACATAAAAATTGAAATCAAAGTAAAACTCATGGAAAATATTGACATTCTATTCATAAACTCTATTTCATATAGGGTTGAAACTACATACCTTGAAATCAGAAAATAACCGTCAAAGAAAGACCAAATAAAGGTCAGAAATAGGCTCTTGTAAGCTGAATACAACAGCAAACAACAACAAATAACCCAGAATACCCTAGAAGGAAGCTTAACCAACTCAGGATTTTTAAAGAAAAACCAACAAGAGAAACGAGCTCTTCTAGAATATTTGTATAATCATGATTTCAATATTTTTTTTACCACTTTCTGTTTTTAGTAAGCAATGAATTAGTATTCCAGAAAAATTTCTCTGAGAAAATTTGTGAAAAATTCTGTTATGTAAATTTCAGATTTTCAGTAGTAAAGGTCTATTTTCTCAGTAGTAAAAGTGTGTATAATTCTCAAAAATTTGTGTGTGTCTCCCTTTTTTCAGTAGTCAAAAAGTGTGCATATATAGGGGTTTTAGGATAGGATATTCTCAGCATATTCCCTATCCTAAATGAGCTGAAAAGGGTACAGGTACAACTGTCAACCCTATACTTTTGGGACAACTGTACCTTCCCGAACATTCCAGCCCTTGAAATTACCTTTCTATCCCTAAATATCTTATTTCCTGATATTTATTTAATCTAGAAGGTTCTTGGGTTGTTACACCCAAGATTCCCTTGATTGAAAATCATATTCTGCCCTTCAAGACCCTTTGAAATTAACCTTTAGTTATTCAAAGTTGAGTTATTTATTATTGTTGACTAATTTGACCTAATTGGGAGACTAAGCCCAATGACAATCATTAGGGAGGAAGCTGAAAGAAGACCTCTTTCAATGTGAAATGGAATATATCTAAACAAAGTAATTATTTAAAACTAAGTGAGCTTATTTTCAGGACTTAGACTAACTAATTCAAATGATTTTACTATGTGCAATTAGCCAAGTAATTAGACTTAGTTAGTTACCTTGAGTTAGGGATTAGTTGCCTGTTTTAAGAACATGAACCTAAGTTAACAAATTATGTAAAAATCAAAATTCACTTTTAAGGATTATTAACAAATCATAATATCCCCTAATCATGTGGGATTACTTATTCAATTACCCCACATAAGTGATCAATAGGCAGCCTAACCTAAGAATCAAAGTCAATGAATTACAAAGACCAGATTTAAACCATAACTAAACTGAAAATCAGTAATTTAGTTAAAGACATTTGCATTCATAACTAATAGCTTAGAACTTAGGCAATAATATCAATGTTAACCTAAATTATTAATCCAGAAATTCCTAATTCAAGTAGGATTAGATTAGGGTGGAAGCTAGTTAATTAATCCTAATAAACTAGTTTAAGGGAAGAAACAATTAAAGGAAAATTTGAATTCCTAAACCAAAACTAAAATCAATGCACATGAAGAAAAGATCAACGATTAAACCTATAATAGCATCTAATGGAAAGAAGAATGAGAATCAGGGAGGTACATGACACCTAAATTCATTAGTCTAAAACCAGAAAATATACTTGATAAGAAACAGATTAAAGAGAAGACAAATATGTTAAGACTATTAGTTCAGAATCAAACAAGTTCAGGAAAAATCATGAAACTCTAAACTAATCAACAATTAACGGCAAATTAGAATTAAACGACTAAGAAAATCTGAGAACCCTAACTACAATTAAGTCATGCACAGAAGCAAGTGAATTCAAAACTTAAACTAATTAGCTCTAAAAACCAGTAATTAATAGCAAACTCATGAGACTAGAATCAAACAGTCAATCAAACAACTAAGAAGAATGAGGGAAAGAGGTGCAGTCGAAACACAAAAGCCCTAATTTGTTAATCAACCGATATATCTATCAACAGGAAATAGTTTTAAATAAACATGCTACTCAGAGTAAGGTAGGTTCAGAAAAAAAAGAAAGGAAAAAACAAAGAAACCTAAACAAGTTCAAATTAAATCGGCTAGGGCAAGAATTCAACCGAGACTATTGCTTATTAAATGAACAAAGAGAGATGGAGTACCTAGCACAGGTTTACACAGGTTTGAGTTGTTAGTTCTTATGAAATCGGGCAGTGGAAGATGATATTTTTTTTTAGGTCTTTCAGATTGTTAGATCTGAAATTAAAGAGATTTGGAAAGGTTTTCGGGGATATAGGTGATATATTAGGGTTGAGAGGGTGGAGAATATCGTTTGGTGAAGTTTTGGGGTGATTTGGAGTGATTCCGCCGCCGTGAGGTGATTTTCGGGCGGCGGAGGACGGCGGAGCCGGTGGGGGGTCTAATGGCGGCTAGGGTTTGATATGGGAGAGAGACGAGAGAGAGAGTGTGTGTGTGTGTGTGGGGGGGGTGTTAGACTTTGGGTGAATAAGGGTAGGTGGGGGGAGTTTTGGACATATATATATTTATGAGGGGATTAGTTCCTAGTCGTTAGATCGGGGAAGATCAACGGCTGGGATTAGGCCAGCCTTAAACGGGGTCGTTTTGGGAGAGGGGTTTGGACGGGTGTGAGGAGGCTCGGGCTGGATATGTTTGGGTAGTGGAAAAATAAGACTTGGGCCTGGGTAATCTGGCCCAGGTCCGATTTTAATCCCCTTTTTTAATACTTAGGTTAATTAATCACCTAAATAAACTCTAATAATGTACTAATTAGTCTTAAACTAATTCCATTTAATTATATGTTAATTAATTAGTTAATTAAGAGTAAAACCATTAGTTTAGTACCCATAATTATTTAAAGAACCAATTTCGTAATTTTCTTAGACAAAATGATTAAATTATACAACTAATTATCAAAAACCCAATTATGTCAAATAATGAAAGTTTTAAAATGTTTTATTGTTATTTATCACTTTATAAATTTTTAAAATATGAACTATGTCCATGCAATGCAAATAATTCACAAACAAACACTGAAATTCAACAAAAATCTATGAAATTAATTTATTTATCGAATTTTGTAGGAGTATTTAGTAGGTGAAAAATCACATGCTCACAGCTGCCCCTCTTTTCTCGGAAACGCGAAGAGTTTTCGGGCAAAGACAAAGTGAGCAGTCATGCACGACTTTTACCCGTTTGCATACTCCATGTGAAGCGTTTTTGAAAAGTCTGACTGAACCCTGCTTCAAGGTTGCCTACATATCCTTGGCTATAAAGGAATCAGGTCAGTGTAGTTCTGGAATTTTTGGTAGCTGGGACTACCGGGTAACTGTGATTTCACTGTTGTTGCTGCTGTTACTGCTTGTTGCGCTCCTTATTACACCAAAGTCAAAAAATGAAAAAGACTAACTAAACCTATCAACTACAAGTTACAAGATTCCTATCTATTAGCCTTCTGAATCTTGATCTCGAGTCTTGACTGCTTTTATACAGATCTCGATCTGAATCTTGATACTTGTTAGTTGTAGGTGCTGGTTCAATCTCCTTCAAATTTTGGATTAAGACGGGACGTGCATAGCTTGCGACTTCAATCTTTCTTTGAGCAGTCCGCACCTTTTCCGCTTCTGTACTCTGGGGTTTGGCTTTCTCTTTTTTATTTTTTTATTTTTTATTCTGGACCAAAATTTCTTCTTTTGGTCATCTCGAATCCATACGGAATTTTCTGCCCTAGTTTTCACTAGGAAAATTCCGTGAGTTATTGTAATGAAATCTATGCTACTTTATTATTGAAAATAATGAAAATCCAGGAATGGTGTACCCGGAGTGAATGTAGACTAGGGGGTGGATACCCTAATGCCTAAAAGTGAAATCAACCAGGGATTGGAGACCCTATGTTGGAAAAGATCGACAGGTTATGCTGTCGTCAAGAAGAGGTCACCAGGTTATGCCGGTGTTTGGGAAAAAGTCAACAGGTTATGCTGTTGCCAGGAAAAAAGGTCACTGGGTTATTCCAGTGTCATGAAAAGATCAACTGGTTATGCTGTTGTCAAGAAAGAGATCACTAGGTTATGCTGGTGTCTGGGAAAAGGTCAACAGGTTATGCTGTTGCCAGGAAAGAGATCACTAGGTTGTGCCGATATCTGGAGAAGATCAACGAGTTATGCCTTGTCAAAAAAGAGATCGCCAGGTTATGTTGGTGTCTGGGCGAAGATCAACGGGTTATGCCGGTGTTTGGAAAGGTCAACAGGCTATGTTGTTGCCTGGGGAAAAGAGATCACTGGGTTATGGCAGTGTCTGGAGAAGAAAAGATCACCATGTTATGCTGGTGTCTGGAAAGGTCAACAGGTCATGCTGTTGCCTGAAAAAGAGATCACTGGGTTATGCCAGTGTCTGGAGAAGAAAAGATCACCATGTTATGCTGGTGTCTGGAAAGGTCAACAGGTCATGCTGTTGCCTGAAAAAGAGATCACTGGGTTATGCCAGTGTATGAAGATGATCAACAGGTTATGCTGTTGTCAGGAAGATCACCGGGTTATGCCGGTGTCTGGAGAGGTCAACAAGTTATGCTGTTGCCTGGGGAAAAAGGAGTGATCAACATGTTATGCTGTTGTCAGAAAAAGATCACCAGGTTATGTCGGTGTCTAAAAAGGTCAACAGGTTATGTTGTTGCCTGGGGAAAAGAGATCACTGGGTTATGCCAGTGTCTGGAGAAGAAACGATCACCAGGTTATGCTGGTGTCTGGAAAAGAAACGATCACCAGGTTATGCTGGTGTCTGGAAAGGTCAATAGGTCATGCTGTTGCCTGAAAAAGAGATCACTGGGTTATGCCAGTGCCTGAAGATGATCAACAAGTTATGCTGTTGTCAGGAAGATCACCAGGTTATGCCGATGTCTGGAGAGGTCAACAGGTTATGCTGTTGCCTGGGGAAAAGGGAGTGATCAACAGTTTATGCTGTTATCAGAAAAAGAAGAGATCACCAGGTTATGCCGGTGTCTGGAAAGGTCAACAGGTTATGCTGTTGTCAGAAAAAGAAGAGATCACCAGGTTATGCCGATGTCTTCTTGGGTGTGGGACCCTATGTTGGCATCAACTGAGGACTGGGATCTCCTTGGTTGGAAAATGTTTGGCTAGGGATTGAGGACCCTATGATACTCTAGGGTTGCATCATATTTAACTTCATTTCTTCTTTTTTATTTTTATTTTTTATATATACATTTTTTTTTATTTTTTATTTTATATATGCGGGAAAAGATTTTTGGAGAAAACTTCCCTTTCTTTGGAGTCAATGGTGTAGAGCTCCTTCTAGCTCTTGCGCAATTCCTTTTGATTGCACCTGCTTTTTGCATGGTTGCTTTTGCACCTGTTTCCTTTTTTCAAACAAAGAACAATTTGTTAGTTTGAAACAGTGGTTGGTTTTGCGGCCTTGATTTTCAACTGCTTGATCTCAGTTCTTTTGATGAAGATCTCAACCACTTGCTTGCTTGTTTTCTTTCTGGGGATTAGGTTTCATCTCTAATCCCGAGGGCCTTGGCTTTCCAGATTTCACCATGGCGATCGGTCACGTGGGACCCAATATTTTATTTTGCCTTTGTAGGCTTTTCACTTGCTTTTTCTTTTGGATTTTCGGAGTATTGGGGAGGAGTTTTGGCCCCTCAAATTCTGCTGCGACGGTTAGTCGTGTGGGACTTAACCTTTCCAACTTTATTTCGCCTTTATTGGCTTTTCATTCCTGACTTTTCTTCCAACTGTAACTTTAGGTCATTTGGAATATTTCGGCTTTTCAAACCTTGCCAAGATGGTTATTCACGCGGGGCTCAACCTTTCAACTTCAATCGGCTTTATAGGCACTTCAATTTGATTTCTTCCTTTCAAGGTTTTGAGTTTGAATCATCAGCCATTGTGGCCAGTCGGGATCGACTCGATGCCCCTGACGAGGCTGGGTTCCTTTTGCATATTAGCCCGTGTCAAATGAGATCCCTGTAAATCAGTCTTGCCATCCTTTCTTTGTCTTATTTCAGGAATAGAGTTAGACCGAAAGGATTGAAAAATAATAAATGACCAGAATGGATAATTAATTTAAACGAGAGGTATCCCTTTCGGGGAAAGGAAAGAAGGACTTATCTTGAGTGCATGCGGACTTCAATGAACATGACATGCCCTTTGGACTGGATGCCTGATCTGGGTAAACCGTCCGACTCTCAGAAATTCATCACAACTATTACCTCGAGATTGAGAAACCTTGCCCTGGACTGCGTCCGTGTCAGTGACCCATTATCCTTTTCGATCAGTGGCGCCCTTTGCGGGTTTTCACCAACTAACCTCTCTCATTTCTCTTCTCACCATCGCCTTGTAGTGCTCTTTGCGAGTTTTCACTAACAAGACTCTCTCATTTTTAATTTCTCTGCTTACCGTCGCCTCACGGTGCCCGTGTGGGTTTTCACCGATAAGACTCTCTCATTTTTAATTTATCTCATTGCTTGTATCAGCTTCAAACATATGTATCCTCCAACTTTAGACATCTTTGGCCGATCGATCGGAAGGACTTGAACAGGGTTTTGGGTAGAGAGAATTTGGATTGAGCTACAACTTTGGAACCTTTCAGGCGACACATTGCCGAATCTTAACACTTTCCCCAGCTTAAAATCTTGAGGAAATGTGGATTTTTCTTTTGGTGTGACGGAACCCCAGGGAGAGGCTGCTTACGTATCCTTTCAGAATCAAGTCGAACGTAGTTCAGGGTGCTTTTGTTTTTTGTTTCCGTTTTTGATAATTTTTTTTTGATTTTTTTTTCATTTCATCATTTTTTGTTTCTTTTTTTTTTCAACATTTCTTTTTTTTTTCTTCCAATAACAACTTCGGGTTCCAAAGAGGGTAATCAAAGAAGAGTAACTAGCTCAAAGGGTTTGCAAAAAGGGTTAATGGTGTTTGGGTAGCGAGGATAAAAGCCTTCGTCATCCCAACCAGAGAACATTTGAAAATATATGGAGGCTCAAACATAGTACTTTTTGACGGCATCTGCATTGACAGCCGTTTCGGGGTCATTTCCTTCGATGTCCCCCCAGGTATAACACTCCTTTTGGTAGCAATTTACTTATGATGTATGGACCTTTCCAGTTTGGCGCGAATTTTTCTTTCGCTTATTCGTGGTGCGTGAGGATACGTCTTAAAACGAGTTGCCCTACTTCGAAGTTCCTAGGTCGCACTTTCTTGTTGTAAGCGCGGACCATTCTTTGTTGGTATAATTGTCCGTGGCACACTGTGGCCATTCTTTTCTCATCAATCAAAGTTAATTGCTCCAGTCGGGTCTTGACCCACTCATTGTCCTTAATTTCTGCTTCGACAATAATCCGAAGGGAAGGAATTTCGACTTCTGCGGGTATTACAGCTTCAGTGCCATAAACCAATAGGTAAGGGGTAGCTCCAACCGATGTGCGCACCGTCGTGCAATATCCCAACAATGCAAAAAGGCAGCTTTTCATGCCATTGCCTGGATGTTTGAATCATTTTCCTGAGAATTTTATTGATGTTTTTGTTTGCTGCTTCAACGGTGCCATTGGCTTTGGGCCGGTAAGGGGTCGAGTTG
>ML435918.1:857-39155 GCA_005239525.1 Nicotiana knightiana | reverse complement strand
AAATTCCAGAGAAACAACGCAACAGACTTCTGCGGATAAGAAACACAATCACGTCCCAGCGAAATACTCATGCAAGCAACAAAAAATTCTAGGTTTCTTTACAAATTACTTGTTCTTGAACTCAGGTATATACAATTTCTATTCCCAATTATCCTACAGTATAAGAATTGGATAGTTAATTTCTTTCTTCCTTTGTATCAACATTAAGTTCAACGTTTAGATGTGAAACTTTGTAATTAATTAAAATGTACTCGTTGTTGTAGAATCAATTGTTTGACGCGTATTAATTGGACTGGAGCCTATGTATTGGATCGAGGAGCTTTGAGTTGAGTGGATACAACCCTTTACTAAAGTGGTTCTACTCACAAAAATATGACGACAAAGTGTTTGATAAAATGCTTTAAAGAGTCAACATGTGCTTAATTGGAATGAGTGAGTATATGTTGACTAAGTATATTCTAGTTAAAGCTTATGTATTTCACTCGAGAGGTATAAGCGCATATTTTCATATTTTTATGCTTTATTACACGATCTTACATGTTAAAGTTTCAAAAGTTAGATAAAACTTTTAAAAATACTTTGAGTAATTTTATTTCATGCTTATGCTATGTATGCACTCAAGAATATTGATATGACTATTGATAGATCACTTTCAAACAAGATTTAGACTTGAAAAGTCAAAAGGAGAAGTTTTAGAAAGAAAACTTTTTTTTGGAGCATCCTCTATTCTGAGAAGGGGTCATCGTCCCGGCCGAGGGTCCTGACCAAGGCGTTAACTCCCTGAAACTACTTGTGCCAAAGTAGGGAGCATATGAGCCGATGGTCTCGTTGCTGAGAATTTACTTAGCCAAGCTAAGATATGATACATGAGCGCTGAGAACCATGAAACGAGTGGCATATCGTGGATTGGGCATATTCGATCAGGTTGGGATCGAGCCCGTGTCGATCACACTGTGACTAAGACAGAAATAAGTCATGATAGTTGGAACTCCTGAAATATAAAGTGAAGTAATTTTTTTATAAGAAAAAAAAAGAAAAGAATTTCTTTTGGAATATTCATAACTGCTATTATGCAATTATTTTAGAATTGTCTTATAAGCTTTATGTTTTCCATACATTTAGAATCTTTGCTCGTAATGTATATTTTATTAAAGTTTCGTCCCTTCTCGTTGAGACTCACTGAGTACAATGGATGGTACTGACGTTCTCTTTTGGGAACTTACGTTGGTCTGTGGTACAACATAGGAAACGATTTTGCAGGCGAGCAGACTAGAGGTTAGGACTTCTCTCTCTTCCAGTGCTATTGGTGAGATCCACTTTTGTTCGTGGAGTATTCCTTAGAGTCATATTTGTTTTGTTATTTCTTTGTTTACTTGGAGAACTAGCCAGGCAATCTCATGTTCGGAGCAGTGCGTCAGTTTATCAGTAGAGGCTTCATAGACACAATTAGCGCTGGCATGTGGGCCGGGCCCGGTTCTTAACGGGATTCGTGGGCCAGTCTTAAGTGGGCCTGTCCCAACTTAAACAGTCTTCGCGGGCTTTTTGTAGGAACCAGCGCGGGACCGGGCCCACGAACTAATGGTCCCGGGCTAAATGGGCCCAAGTGATACTAACGGATACTTTCTATTTTTTAAAATTTTTTATAGAAGTTAGAGAAAAAATATGGTACTAAAAATATCTAAGGCAATTCCTTGTAAATTATATTATAGAATTGTGACTGAAACTTTTTAATCCAAATTTAAAGACAAAAATATTGTAAAGAATATGGCAATATCTTTCTTAGTCTTCCTCCCCCTATGGAATGAGCACAACAAGGTGGTAATACCATCATTTAGAAGAAAAAGAAACTAATCAAGATGTGCCAAAATACAAGTTACATATTAATTTACATGGTATCTCTTACAAATTTCATAAATCCTTCAAGGTCCGGAGGAATTTCTATTGGTTGTGATGGAAAAGAAGCTTGGTCATCACCGCTTCCGGGTGAAGCAGCATCCTCCGCAAGTTCAGCTAGCATTTCTTCGTAAGCTTCATCTACCTCTGGTTGTGATTCAGCAAGTCCAAAATTTCTTCTTTCTGGACGGATCCAATCTCTGAGAAGTACTGATTTTTCCAAGCTCTCCCTCATAGACGCTCTATAATCACCGAGTTGAAGTCTTGCTTGACTGAAAGTGCTCTCCGATGCCACTATTGAAGCTTGAATAGTTAAAATGTCTCGGGCCATCTTTGAAAGAATCGGAAAGTATTTTTCTTTGTCCTTCCACCATTCCAAAATATTAAAGGAGCCGTCAGGATTCACTTCCTCAATTCCCTGTGACAAATAAACTTCAAGCTCATTTAGGTGTGAAAAATCACTAGTAATAGAACCTTGAGAACCCTGAACCCCGCCCAAGAACTAAGTGCTCTTACTTCCGCAGTACTTTTAGATGATTGAGAATCAGAAGAAGAAGGAGCTGGAACATTTGGTCTAGCATGATGTAATGCAACTTGATAAGCATTATAAATAGTTTTAGAATTTATTTTAATTGAAGGTATTGCGTCCGGAAGTTTAGACAACTCCTCATCTTCAAGTGCTAAACCATTATAAATAGTTTCATACCAAAATTTGAGGACCTCCTAATTTCATAGTAGGATTTAACAAGGCAACAACACCATAAATAGGGGGAACATGGAAAAAATATTTTTTAAACTTTTTTCTCATAGAATTAATAACAAGTTTATAAATTTTTCCACCGTTTGAAAAATGATCAAACAAATTTGCAAGTTCTTCAATATAAACTAAACAGTTAGAAATAGTCGGATAATATTGCCCAGAAAATTCAATTGTATAAATTTTTTCAAAAAAATCTACAAGCATTTTAACATTAGCCTAATCCGCATTTGTAAGGTGATCATCATCATCACTTACATGAGCATTAAACGTTGAGTTTATGGGTTTGTATATTCATATGCAACAACTAAACTTTCATACATGTAATTCCATCTAGTTGGACAAGGTTTAGGAACCTTTCTTTCTCTTGGGCCAAATTCGTCGCATCTTTTAAAATATTCTCTAAGTCTACTTTTACAGTTTGAATAAAAAAGCCAGTTAAGAGCTATTTTAACCTTTTCAATTTAAACATTTAAAATTCTCATACTATCACCCACAATTAAATGATAAATATGACAAAACATCTAACATGAAAAATGTTACTAAATGCAGGACTTAGTGTAGTGGTAAGAAAGACTACAACATTTGTGTTAAAAGTAGCATTATCCATTAAAACTGATATTATTTTATCATTAATGTAAAAATATCTACAAATATCCTTAACCGTGCTAGAAATAAACTACCTTGTGTGGTTTGAATTAATTATTCTATAAGTAATAATGCATTTTTTTATTATCCAATCCTCATCAATCCAATGACTGGTAACAGTAAGGCAATCACAGTCATTACCACTTCTACCAATATCAGTTGTAATAGCATCATGATAATTTATATGAGTAAATATATAGCGCAAATATTGTTCATATTCATGTTTATATTTATAAATATCACTTTTTACGGTTGTGCGAGGAAAACCTTTATAAGTAGGATTAAGAAAATTTCTAATATAATGCACAAAGTTAGGGTTAGAAGGAAAACTATAGGGTAAGCACATAACAATAACTATTTTTGCCAATTCTTCCCAATCTTTTTTTGGATCATTATATAAAATACCACCGGTAACAGTGTTAATTCCCAGTTGAAATTGATTTGACCCGGTACTAAGGTCAGTCTGACTAGGTACACTTTTCCCCTCGGCCAAAGCTTTCATACGAATATATCTAACTTTATCTTGAGGATGTAGCAATATGTGTCTAGCCAAATTTCTCGTCCCCTCCCCCTACGTCCAACATATTTAAAAGCTAACTCTTTGCCACAAGTTTTACACTTACCCCTATTTTTTTATCTTAGTTGAATAAAAAATGGCCAAACAACAGATATTCCGTTCCGTTTAGAAGGTTGTCTAGAAAAAGTAGAGGCAATAACATGAGGGTTATACGGGGCATCATTTGGATTATTATTAGTTGGGTTAACTTCAGGAGCAAGACTAGTGGGTGTATCGTCATCCGGTTGCATTTCATCAAAATCTATTTCTTCATCATCATTTTCATCAATAGTTGGATTATCATAAAGAGAATTCATATATTCATGATTTAATTGTTCACCGGGTGTAATATTATGGTAAAATTGACTCTCGATAAATTGTAATAAACTATTATCACTATCAAGAATATCAGCTGTAGGACGGGAAACAGGTTTGGGTAGGGGAGTCGGGGAAGTGAAGGAGGAACAGATTGTCCACTAGATTCACCACTCTTGGATTTTCTCTTATTTTTACTAAACGTTTTTTTAAGGAATAAACCATCTTAATTAATCAAGCAATACAAAGTAAATAAAACAAATAGAACTATAATATTAAAACTTAAGAGTGGAACGAGTTTACCGAATTGACGAACAATTTGTTAAAAATTAATTATCGTTGAAGACTTGAAGACTTCAATTCACCAACTTCACAATTTTTCACAAATTGTACAATAAAGTAAGCAATTATAAAAGAAAATTAGAGAGAGATTGATGATTTTGTGAGAAAAATGAAAGAATGAGGGGATATTTATAGTTGAAAATAGGAAAAACGTGTAATTATAAAAAGTTTAGGGTTAAAACAAAGTTGGGAGGTTAAATGGCTATTTGTAAATAGCCAACGGCTATTTTGGTAGAGGAAACATCTATATTTTAAATGTCCAAACAGACAGATTTTTAAAAAAAAAATTAGAGTCGTTGGGACCGTTTAGGCCCTCTAGGACCGGTCCGATCCTAGTCCGGTCCCGGTCTCAAACGGTTCGGTCTCGCGGGCCTCAAGCTAAGGACCGACCCACATCCCCCAGTCCCGGTCTTAAACGTCCGGCCCGTTTAGGCCCATTACCCACATGGGCTGCGGTCCTGGGCCGATTTTGGTCCTGGATCGGCCCACTTGTCAGCCTTAGACACAGTCGGGGTTAAGATTCAGATGTTTTTGAGAATAACTTAGCAGTCTTTCATTGGTTACTACAAATAAAGTATTGGAGTTGGTTCATTTTAGATATTTAAATTAATTAAAAGTATTTGATTAAAGTATTACCTTGTTGAATATAAAGTTTGAAGTTATAATAAATTTGATAAGCATAGATGATTTGCTCGGTCAAGTTTAGTGATCGGGTGCCGGTCACGACTTGTTCAAAAAATGGGTTGTGACGCACCACCTGTCTACCATCACTCACCATAGCCAAGAACCACCTTCGCTCTCTTTTTATTCTCCTTGCACCTCAGTAGTCAGACATAACCATCAAACAAGCCTTCCATCATTAACAACCCAAATCAATCCTCACTTCGTCCAATAGAACCAGATCGAAAAGAAAATAAATAAGGGAGGTAGAGACCAAAGAGGAAAAAAAGCCCCTCATCGGAAAAATCAGTAACATGTTTCCAATGATTTCGTCTATGTGATGACCCAAAATGTCATCCCGTATATTCGAGTTAATTCTGTGTTTCGAAGTCGTGAAAACCTCCTTCTATCTCACCTCGATTTGTGTGCGCAGCCCGGGCGTGTAGCCGGGAAGTCTTAATGTGAAAAATTGATAAAAATGATAATTTTGTATTAGAAATTTAAATAAAGTTGATTTCAGTCAACGTTTTTGGTAAACGGACCCGGACCCGTGATTTGACGATCTGGGAAGGTCCGTAGGAAAATATGGGACTTGGGCGTATGCCCAGAATCGAATTCCGAGGTCCCAAATCCGAGAAATGAATTTTTAAAGAAAATTATTTTCTGAAAAATATAAAGGTTTTTGAAAATGAAATTTGAGGTGAAACCTATGATATCGGGCCTGTATCATGGTTCCGGAGCCCGGTACAGGTTCGATATGATTTATATGTGTTATCTGTGAAATTTGGTAAAGCTAGTTTGACGTGATTCAGACCTTAAATGCAAAACTTAATGTTTATAGAAGTTTTGAGGAATTTCATGGATTTTTAGTTTAATTCATCGTTTTAGTGTTGTTTTATGTGGTTTGAAACCTCGAGCGAGTCCGTGTTAGGTTATATGGCTGGTGTGTGTGGTTGGACGGGGTCCCGGGTGCCTCGGGTATGTTTCGGATGCTCATCGGGTGATATTAGAACTTGGGAGAACAGCTGAACCATTGCTGGTTCTGGTGTCTCGCACCTGCGATGGACCTTCCGCAGGTGCGGCGAAGAGCTCGCAGGTGCGGACATGGCCCAATCACCCAGTCCTCGCAGGTGCGGTTTATTTTCCGCAGATGCGGAGCCGCAGGTGCGGCCAATTGACCGCAGGTGCGACCCCAGGCCTTTTAGTGGGTTTTCGCACCTGCGATGGTATTTCCGCAGGTGCGGAAATTGTTGGGCAATTATATCAGATTTGAGGGCTTAAGGCTATTTTCACCATTCCGAATTTTGGAGCTCGAGAAGGGCGATTTTTGAAGACTTTTGCACCTGGGTAACTTGGGTAAGTGATTTCTAACCTACTTAGATCAATTTCCATGATTCCTAACTTAAATCTGGTCCTTAGAATTCGAATTTGGGTGGAAGATTTGGGAAAAATTTGATAAACTTCATAGACCAAATTATTGAGTTTTGATTGGGTTTTTGACCTCCGATTTGAAAGATTTTCATATGTTTAGACTCGCGAGTGAATGGGTGTCTGGAAAATATAATTTTTACCCGATTCCGAGACGTGGGCCCGGGGAACTTTTTGGGCGAATTCCTAATTTCGCACATTAGCTTCGAACTTATTAGTTATTTTGTTTCCTTGAGATGTTATTTACACTATGCAATCGAATTGTCTAGATTTGGGCCATCCGGAGTTGGGTACTCGTGGCAAGAGCGTGGTATTGAGTTGATTAGCGCAGTCAAGGTAAGTATCTTGCCTAACCTTGTGTGGGGGAACTACCCCTTAGGATTGAGTCTTCTATGTTGATTGTAGTCCGCGTACGCGAGGTGACGAGTGCGTAATCGAACTTATTTGCAAATAGATTGCCCTTTAGGGATTTTTAAGTCCTTATGTTCCCCGCGTATGAATTGAAATTGTTATATTTGAATTCCTGATTTCTAGTTTCATCTCTCCCTGCTCAAATTAGAAGTACTTGCCTAGCATTCCTTGTTTCTTATTTGATCTTATTTGACTTAAATGAAGATTTTGCTTTTCCTACCGTTATACTATATCTTTCTTCATACACTGTCTATGTGACCTAAATTAATATAATCTCGCCCTATAAATGTCTAACAAGTAATTGGAATATCTATACGTTGGTCAAGCATGCTCGTGAGCCGTACATTGTGATTTAAATGATTTTCCTCTTAAGTGCTACTTAGGTCTAATTGGTGACCGCCCATGTTGATGGTATTCTTTGATGCTGCCTTTTACTGAGCATTTGTTCAAACTGA
The DNA here is from genome assembly GCA_005239525.1 of Nicotiana knightiana. NCBI lineage: Eukaryota > Viridiplantae > Streptophyta > Magnoliopsida > Solanales > Solanaceae > Nicotiana > Nicotiana knightiana. Next base: position 31,690 of record ML435918.1, on the reverse strand, counting down.
GTTTACTCGGTGGAGCTAATTGTCTAAGTGAGATTGGTTATAGCTGATTCTCTTGACGGGATGATTTGGTTTCTTGGTTGCGAACTTGAATATATAGAATTGTTGCCATATTTGTCTTGTTTTCCCCTCGTTATGCTGTTTTCTCTTTGTGATTGGCATTCCTTTCAGTGGCTACTTCTTATGAGTGAGTTTTTACCATTTTTGTGATTTAAGTCTTTGTATTGATTTGCTCATCGCACTTTGCATTCGGTCTTGTTTGCTTTTGCGCCGGTTGTGGCAATATATGTTGTTTCTGTCGTATTCTGGTTGTTTTCCTCAGTGACTGCATTGCATATTTAAATTGGGACTACGGACCGAGATCCGGAAGCTTTCCCCCTGTACTGCACTGCATATTTAAATTGGGACTACGGACAGAGATTCGGGAACTTTCCCACTATACTGCACTGCATATTTAAATTGGGACTACGGACAGAGATCCGGGAGCTTTCCCCCTGTACTGCATCGCATATTTAAATTGGGACTAAGGATAGAGATCGGGGAGCTTTCCCCCTGTACTGCATCGCATATTTAAATTGGGACTACATACGAGATTCCGAGAGCTTTCCTCATGTACTTNCAGGTTATTGTTGTTAGTAGCTGCGCAGATCATTGCTGAGGAGACTCAAGGTAACCTGTCGCTGTGTTCGCAGGCTTCAGAGTCATCTTCCTGTTTCATTTTCATTCAATTGTACTTACGTATTCCTAGACAAATGTATTTAGATTTTATAGAAAGATTTCGTAGAGCTTATGACTTGTATTTACCGAATTTTGGAAAATTGTAAACTCTGTCAAGATGTCTATATCGAGACTGTTATAATTCCTTTATTATTGTTATTGTTCAGTGGAAATGTTAGGCTTACCTAGTCCCTAAGACTATGTGCCATCACGATACCCAACGGAAGAAAATTTGGGTCGTGACAATCTATTGCCACTACAATCTAACAAAGGTAAATTAAAGATACTTTATCCATTTGTGCTACTATCTTGTTTGTTGTTTATGCTACAATAAAAAATTATTGTTGGTTATACTGGTAGGATGATAATAATTGTGTGTATGGGTGAAGGGGGACGAAGGGTGTAGTGAAAGAAGATGAAAATGGGTCTGAGGAAGAAGAAGACAGGAAGAAGGGGGGGGGGTTAGAGTGAGGTGGGGGGCTACGGACGGGGTCAGGGAAGCTGGGGATAAAGATTGACGGCAGCAACAAATTGAGAAAGGGACTATGGAAGAAGAGTGACCTTTTTTTTCCTTTTCTCCGTATGTTTTCTTTTTTGTTTTCTTCAAAGGCCCCTTTTTTAGATACAAAAATCATGTGGCTGCCTGTGATTCGTTAACTTTGCCAGGTCAGTCTCTGCAATTCACACGTTTTAACATGTCTGGATAGATAGTACGTAGTGTTCAATAGGTACACTTTTATTAAAGTTTAAGCATTCAATGCATTGAATGACCTTAAGTTTAGGTGCCAACATAACATTTCGGGCGAAGTTTAAGGGGCCGTCTAGGTATTTGGTCATACATGAATCTGGCAAGGCATGAATAACACTAATTCTACCCGAGCATGTTATAACTCTGACAATGCATATATGCTCGTCAACATGCATATACGTCGGCTTAACATGCTTAGCACATAGAAAATAAACTATTTACAACTTAATTCCCTCAAGTCAAGGTTAACCAAGATACTTACCTCTTCCGGAACAAATTCAACAATACAATACCATTTTTCTTTTAAGAGCAAGCTTCCAAACAAATCGAATCTAGCCAAATAATACTTAGATACGTCAAGATATGTCTTAGGAATCATTATTTTATCGAAAAGGTTGGACCTTTACCTAATTTAGAAAAGTCAACAGAAAGTTAACTCGAGCCCACATGGTCAAAATACGAAATTAAAACCAAATCCTGATGACTCATTCACCCCCGAGCTCAAATATGTGATTTGCATCAAAATCGGACCTATAATCGAGGTCTAAATCTTTAAAATTAGTTCTCTTAAGTATAAACCCAAAACCTCAATTTCTACACTTTGAAATTCTAGATTTAGGGTATATATATAGGGAATCATGATAATTAATTAAAACTACATTGTAATTACTGACTTTGAAGTTGGAACGAAAATCCTCCCCATAATGCCTTTACGGAGTCTAGGTGTCAAAATGGAGAAAAATAACCAACCTCGAAGCCCTTTTCTTTTCCCCAGCTCAGATGCAAAAATGCAATCACAGGTGCGACTAACCCAGAAGTTAAAAAATGGTCTGCAGATGCGATACCATCATCGGTGCAAATATCGCAGATGCGACCAAGCTCTCGCCAACACGACCTTCGCTTCTGCGACTAACCCTCTGCAGGTACGACCTCCCAAGGTCTCAAATAAAAAAAAACGGAGTGCTAAGAATAGTTCATCGATAATTACACTAGCCACTATATCGTGGTTTTGCATGGAATAGTTTGAACGGTGTTCACTGCTTTCAGAAAATATTCAATTAATTGTGTCTAGAAAAATGTTTTCAAAGTTACAGAATAACCACAGCTAACATCTTATCTTAATGAACTAAATGTCATACCGAGGCTAATTTTATCGTCAAAACCAGCCCTTTGTAGCAGACAATATGTTACACTGAGTACAACTTGTACATTCTTAATAAACTACTCTATTGAATCTTGTGGTTCTCAAATCTGGATTTATGTTTTGATTGCATCAAAATCTACTGTTTGGAATGCTCCAATTCTCCTCAGCAAATTGAGTATACGCAATGCCTAACAGTTGGCGGATTTGCAGCATGTTGCTGCTGGAGTCTATGAAAGGCATAATTTATCCGAGTCTTTTTTGTATGGAACTCGAGAATTTACAGGACAAAAGAATCTTTTAAGTAACAACATCTATTCGGACTTCTCAATTTCTCGGAATCTTTGCTCCCATTGTTGTGCATCATAATCTTGCTCGTATAAGTCCTTGTCTGTACTGTAAACAATTCGATCTTGGCCAATAAAAGTCCTCTGTGCCATATCCCGGGCACTCAGAAGCTGAATATTAGAGTTAAGATAGTTAGGAGCTATTGAAAATAGGCATGCCTAGATGTAAGTAGCAAAGGTTGTGAACATAATCAAGCATCACAAGTATTGCCTTGTCAAGTAAGGCCTGACAAAATCCTAAAATACCAGATATAAATGTTATAGAAACTCCAATATTGGATTGTTTAGCGTGGTAGAAGATTGTATTAGGATCAATACCCCACCCCCCACCCCCCACCCCAAAAAAAAACAAAGAAAATAAAAATTAATTCCATAAAATAGCATTTTACATCCTACTACAAGTTTAACTCTACTGGCATAAGCAAAGACAAGTTCAGTGACCGAAATATACAGCTACAATGTTGTTAAACTTTCCTGAAGCCGCAGAAAATAATAATCCTAAGGTAAAAATAAAATCTGATAATATGTTGTTTCATGCCAAACTAACATAGTAAATTTGGAAGAGACATATTATTTGAATTAAAAAGGATTCAACTTTTTAACTACCTTGCTCAATGGCCTTCACCCTCAATTATTCAACAAATTGAATAGGAAGTAGGTGTATCATGTATGAGATTTTTTATCATTCCTACTTCTCAATTAATTATGTATAGCTAGCTTTTCTTAGATATAGATGTCATTTAGTAAAATGTGCAATTTGAAGCGCGGAAACTGAAGTTGTGAAATGGGGAAAACATTCGCAAACTAAGCAGAAAAATTTTCATACCTTTCGCCGCAGTGACAGATCAGGCCGTTCAAGTGCTCGGGCATATTGTTCCCTTGTTTGATTTCTTCTATCAATATCAGCATTTCTCTTTCGAACAAGAAACCATCGGATCAGGGGAATGGTGAAAAACGAGCCAGCATAAATCTGCCAAGTAATACCATACAGTTACAAAATGAGTACTTTGAAATGTTTATTTACTTCCAAAAAACAAATGAGTACATCCGGGTCACATTAAAGACTAAATGATATAAGAATCAGTCAAGACACTTTGTTTGCAATTATTGATTGATAATCAACTAGCGCTGGAGTTTACAAGAATTAATCTACTTTAACTGAGGCCAAAATTCACGAATGGCAGATGATAAATTCAGGCTCGATCATGGTAAAGCTTAAGTAATAACAATCAGGCAACCAGAATAGTGAAATGTGAAAAGTGTAAAAGTCTGCTGGAGTAGAGGAATTAAAGCACGAGCTAACGAAGAAAGGCGCTTAAAAAAGAAGAAATGAAAAATATATAAGTAATGCAACGAAAACTGATTATAAACTCAAAAGATAACTATTTAGAAAAAAATAATTGAAATAACTATAATTACGTAAAATATTCGAAGTGAAAAGAAAAACAATCAAGCTTAAAAACCATCTTAAGTTTTTTTATTTGTATGAGAAGATGTAATTTTATGTTTTCAAAAATAGTTTTCTTATATTAAAAGAATTAATTTCTTATTCCTTTCCTTTTATCATCATTTAATTTCTTATTCCTAATAATTAAAAACTCGTTAACAGCTTTTATTAAAAATTAATGTATTAGTTTGCCAACTATATTTATTGTCTAGCACTGCTGCTTAAAAACACAACCAATGGGTAATGAACCGCACACATTAGCACCTTAGTGCAAACACTACAGTCCCACGTAAGCAAGGGGAAGCTCATAATCTAGTTTTAACTAAGCTTCAACGTTTAAGTGCGCCTCAAATAAGCCTTTAACACACTGCAAGCAATATCTCAAGATAATGTTTGTACAGTTACGGACTCACTTTACAATTAATCAAAAGCACATCATCCAGTTCAAAAGAGTATCAAATTCCTGATGCACTAAATGACATTGAAAGAAAAAGAGCAAAATAACCAGATGAAGTAATCAGCTCCATGTTTTTTATAACTCAAAAAGATGTCAAGAAGTCTTTATATTTTGTGATTGCATATTACATGAATGTTCTCAAGTGAGAACTGTTAGATAGTTATGTGTAAATAGTTTCAGACCCATATGTTTTAGGAGTAGAATATGTCCCAGTCCCATATGTAGTAGGAGTATAACATGTTCTAGTTACATATATAGTAGAAGTAGAATATGTATTATATAAAGGACTCACTGTATCAAAATATAGATTTTTCTCCCGTGCATTCTCACATGGTATCAGAGCTTCAGTGAGAAAATTATCGTTGCGCGTCATTCCAGCATCCGGGAAGAGAGATATCGCCGTGCAATTTTCCGGCAACTTCCTCTTGTTCCTGGGGTTCATCACTGCTACACTAGTACTATGTATATTCTAGTACCACCATCAGATCTGAAACCCTTGTGCGACCAAACCCCAGAAACTCCAATCCCATTGGAACAGAAAAGTCAGACATCGTGCATCTTTCCGGTGGACGACTGTGGACGACTCAAGATTGATTTGCGTTATCCCCTCATTAGTAAGTGTTGTGCGAAAACCAACACTACCATCTTGTTCGGAAAATTCAGGTGACAAAACCCCAGTCAATCGCTCCGGTAGAAAGTCCCTCACGCGCCTCCACCCGCCACCAGAACTAGGGTTCCGACGAGCTACAATAACTTTTCCGGCGCGTATGAGCCACTCCGGTCACTTTTTGACGAAACTTCTTCAGGACAACTTACTCGTCTAGTGATTCCGAGTCTACCCATATAAATTACATCAAATTCTGAAAATTTTTATTTTTTCCGGCGTGAAAATAAATTCTAGAAATTTTTTTGTTTCGTGGTGGTGTTTTAGAACCTATTTTGTAGTGTGGAATTCGACTTAGTCTCACTATTTTCAAATTTTCCGGCGACCTTTTGTTTATCAGCAACCACATGGTTTTGTTGCTCATGGGGAGTCTAGTGAACTTGTATGTCGAATGATCAGCTTGCAGATATTTTCACCAAATTCCTCATTGGTCCTTGTATTAGTTACATATGTAACAAGCTCAGTACATATGATTTGTATGCACCGGCTTGAGGGGGAGTGTTAGATAGTTATGTGTAAATAGTCCCAGTCCCATATGTAGTAGGAGTATAATATGTCTTAGTCACATATATAGTAGGAGTAGAATATTTATTATATATAGGGCTCAATGTATCATTATTAAAATATAGTTTTTTCTCCCGTGCATTCTCACATAACTAAACAGTTGCAGACGTGAATGATCTCAATACTTGGATGATATAATACACTAAAAGTCTAAAACAAGTTTTGCTCAGGAATGGTACTACAGATGATACCTGAAGTAATGGAAATATCTCTGACACAAATGAGATGAAGCTACTTGGACTCACTGTCATGTTCCTTCAAAATACAGTTAGCGATAGATGTAAGAAAAATTTTATAGAAGCAAAAACTTAAAAAGTCTAAAGACCACATGGAGACCCATACTTCAACATGGTACCAAGAATAATCACACCAAACAGATTGAGCCCACCCAATCCAATGACCAATGCCTTTTCTGATGAGCTTGTTTTACTGAAATGTAAACACCGATGTTAGAGAAATTAAAGTTAAATCCATAGGTGACGAATTCAAATCACCAACAACCAAGACAAAGACGATACCTAAATTGCCACTTCTTTTCTTGCAGAAATCTTTCTACCTGTCCAACCCAGTCAGTCCATCTTTTTCCTACGTACTCCTTCCTTCCACTCCTTTGTGGAGCAGCCGTACGCTGAAGTGATGGAAATCGGTACAGGATATTTCCCTGGAAAAAAAATTTATAGGATAAGCACATGAGAGGATAGGGGAGTGTAGAAAGATTATTGGGCCCGCAACATACGGAAAGAGACATCAAAAGCTCCTCAACAACCATGGACGTATGCCTATAGCCCCTAAACCTACTTGCCTCAGTAGCCCTTCATATCACTTTTCCTTACAGCACCCTATGTTGGTTGCTCGCATAAGAAACAATAAGAACATCTACATTAGGTCCCAAACTTCTATGCAAATGCCAGACACCTTGCAATATACACAATAGGGCAAGTCAACCACTAATTTTAATTTGATCATTGGCATGTTAGTAAAGAGGTGCTCTTTGTACTTGAATGAAACGCTTTAATAAATGTCGAGAAAGAAAAAAGAAGAGCTAAAATGAAATAAATGCTTACATCACTTTGCATATTGTAACACTGACTCTCTTTCATAGTCCCCTCTGTTGTTTCTTTTATTTCAAACATTTCTATTTTCATTTAAATTGTTGATGTCTAAATCTGGAATTAAAAAAATAGAAATGACTTCTTTATACCATATCTTGAGCTTTAATATTGTAACGACCCGGCCGGTCGTTTTGAGTATTCTAGCCCCGTTCCCCAATTTATTTGCTTATTTTATGTTCATTCGTGGTTATGTGACTTGCCGGGTGGGTGGTTTTTCCATGGATGTTTCGGGATGAAATGGGATACTTAGTCCCAAGGTTGGAAACTTTGAAAGAGTTGACCGGATATTGACTTACGAGTAAACGACTCCGGAATGGTTTTGATGGTTCCGATAACTTCGTATGGTGATTTTGGACTTAGGAGTATGTCCGGCTATTGATTTGGAGGTCCGCAAGTCGTTTTGGCTTGAATTGGTGAAAGTTGAAGGTTTGAAAAGTTGAGAAGTTTGACCTATAGTTGACTTTGTTGATGCCGGGCTCGGATGTTGGTTCCGGAAGTTGGAATAGGTCCGTTGTGTCATTTATGACTTATGTGCAAAATTTGAGATCAATCGGTGTTGGTTTGGTGTGTTTCGGCATTGGTTTTAGAAGTTGAAAGTTCAATAGTTCATTAAGCTTGAATTGGGTTGCGATTCGTGTTTTCGATGTTGTTTGATGTGATTTGAGGCTTCGACTAAGTTAGTGTCATGTTTTAGGACCTGTTGGTAAGTTAAGATGGGATCTCGGGGGCCTCGGGTATGATTCGGATCATGTACGGCTCATTTTTGGACTTGTTGGATTGCTGAAATGGTTGTATTTGGTTTCATTATTCGCGTTTTGGGTGACTGGTGAAGTTTGTTCTTCGCGTTCACGAAGGTCTAGTGGGTTTGTGCATCGCGATAGCGAGAAGGGGCTCGCGTTTGCGTAAAAGGATGAGGCCGATTGGGCACCATGCATGTAAGCCTTCACGTTCGCGGGGAGGGGTCGCGTTCACGTAGGCATTGGACCAATGGTCGTCGCGAACGCGACAGAGGAGTCGCATTCGCGTAAGAGGAATTTGCAACTGAGGATTTTTGTGCTTCGCGAACGCGAGGCAATTTTTGCTCTCGCGAAGAAGGCCAACTGGGCAGACTATTAAAATTTCAAAAACGAGGGTTAGAGTATTATTTCATATTTTGACTTTGGGAGCTTGGCTAGGGACGATTTTTGTGAGGGATTTCACCTAAGTTGCGCGGACTCTTCGATTTTGGTGTCGTCCCCTTCCGGATACGGAGACGGGATACGTCCGGATACGGTAAACTGACTTCGGACACTTTGACCGGAGTCCATCGACAAATTTGGGAGAAAAATTGAGATTTTAATTTCTCAAAATCAAAAATAAAACAGATTTAGAACAATGAAAGAACAATGTCCATCTTGGAGAATGAAAGATTGAATTGTACAATATTCATGTAAGTTTTTCACATAATGTCTTTCAAAATTTACAATATTTTTATAGCTCTATTTTTTATTAGCCGAATCGTCGCATCCGTATACATAACCGGATCCGCACCCCCGAATCTTAAAATTTAACTTTTGCGGAATCTAATACTCGGATTTGTCCCCGTATCAGATATCCGCACCCGGGTCCGAGCAAGGAATTCACTACAAATCAAGAGGTAAACTATTGTTGATCACTTTTGTTCAATAATATTGAATACCCATTGGTTTCTACACCTAGATTATGTGTTTTTAAGGTGAAATTTGGGGGATTTTGGACTAGGATTGGAGAGTAAGATTTGCGGGTTTGAAGGTCGATTTGTGGTCGGAATTGGATGATTTTGGTATGGTTGGAGCCGTTATTATTGAATGGGTGTTCGTATTTTATGAATTTTGTCGGGTTCCGAGGTGTGGGCCCGGGATTGACCTTGGGTTGACTTTTTGAATTTGGTTAAAGAACTTAGCTTTATCGTATGGAATCGATTCCTATAGCTAGTATTGATTATATTAAGTTGTTTGTGACTAGGAGGCAGATTCGCGAGGCAAGGGTTTGTTGGAGTATTGAGTTGCGCACTTTGAGGTAAGTAACCTTTCTAAACTTGGTACTGAGGTGTTATATGGTTGGTGTTGGGGTGACGCACATGCTAGATGGCGGGTGTGGTGGAAATTATGATTCGGTTGATTCTGTGGTACTGTGTAGTTATCTAGTCTTGTTTCTATCCGTGTAATTCCTACGTGTTAGGGTAATTGAGTTGTGATCCATGTTAGAAACCGTATTTAGGCTATGTGCTTATTATGTTGGGACCAACTGAGGTCATTTCTGCTGTGAAGTTATTTGCTTGAGTTGCAATTATGTATTCAGTCATATTTATTCATTTGCATATCATATCTCAGTCTCTGTTATCATTTACTGTTACATCAAGTTATCATTGTTTGGGTTGAGTAGTACGAGATTTGTGAGCCCGTGAGACTAGAGACATTGATGATTGGGTTGGGGCCTGAGAGCCGGATTGTGAGTGATATTTATGAGATCGGGCTGCACGAAGCAGCAGGTCTTATTGGGTTATTTATGGGATCGGGCTGGACGTTGCAGCAGGCAATGTTGGCTTTATATTAGCGCTTGGTCAGGATCCGCCCCTCCGGAGTTACCAGTCGTGAGCGCAGGCACCCGTATAGTATTGAGTGATTGTGTGTGATGAGTGGGAGTTTGAGATAGACACAGTGAGTACTCTGAGAGTGATAAATAGGGATATCACTGTGATGCATTACATTTGACATGCATATTTGACATGTAGTCATATTCATGTAACATCTCTCATGCTAGTTGCACTTGGCATATTTCATCAGTGTTGAACTTAAATTGTTGAACGTGAAAACATGCCTAAATTTCTGTACCATGTATGACCTGAATATGGAAGTTCTCTGAGTTATTACTGTTATTATCTTGTTATACATGTGTTGTCGTTATTTGGATTCGAACTGTATTCTTCTGAGCTCGCCACTGCTTTCAGCCCAAGGTTAGTCATGTTCCTTATTGAGTACATTGGGCCGGTTGTACTCATACTACACTCTGCACTCGAAGTGCAGATCCAGATACATCTGGACGCGGAAGTTGCTAGAGTGGCGATCGTACTTGTTCGGAGACCTCGAGGTAGCTGCTATGACGCCCACAGACCTTGACTCTCCTTCCTTTCATTTTAATTCAGTACTTTTCTATTTTCTCAGACAGTTGTACTAGAGTTTTAGACTATGTTGACATTAGTAGCTCATGTACTCGGTGATACCAGGATTTTGGGATTTGTCGTAGTTGAGTAGCAATTGTTTTTATTAGTTATTTATGAGATTTTCCACTGTTAAACTTATTAAATCATGTTTTTAATTCAGATGCGTAGTTGTTATGTGATAGTTGGCTTGCCTAGTAATGTGTTAGGCGCCATCACGACAGGTTAGGATTTTGGGTTGTGACAATTATCCAAATCTGTAGATCAGGAATAAGATTTGACTCGGTTCAAATTTGGAGGATATATTTAACCTTTTCAAATATCCCTTCAATTCAGGATCAACTTATGATAATCAATGCTTTTTCAAACAGCTCGAAATTATGAGTCGGCTAGAGTACAGGTCTGAATCTGAGATGAGCATGTTAAATTTTTGGCAGATCCTTTAGAATGTACAAGGTACCATATCCACGTCATAACCAATCAACACAAGTACCTTACAAATTGGAGATTCCATGCAACAGAGCAAAGAATCTAAATGAAATAGCTGGCAGAGGCAGGAGCGTTAATAAGGGTTTAATTGAAGTGAGGAGATAAAAGTTTAGTGGGTAAACTGACAAATTCACCGAAGTTTAATGACTTCCGATGTCTATCGCCCCGCTAGGTTTCACATAATGACAGTGGAGACTTGACACAAGAAAATTCAGAAGCTAAAAATGATCCTCAAGATATCTTGAAGCCAAGGTTGCACTATGGCAGAGCACACCTAATCCTTTTATAAAGCCATGTGCACAGAAAAAGCTTTCATCCATAATAATCTGAAGTGAAAAATTCAAACAAATATATTACAGATAAAGCTTTTCCCTACCTCCTCATCTACTTCTGGCTGACCATCAAACCGCAAAAGCACCGGAAGGATGTAGGACTCATCATCCTGTCAGGAAAAAACAACAGAGAGGTAATTCAAAGGTCAATCAGATCATTTTTCAAGCCAATTTTTATTTTTAAAAGGTAAGATTTTATTAAAGAGGCACCAAGATGGTACAAGTTTCAGCAGTCCAAGATCTGCCACAAACATGGCTACTACACATCTCCTATCTTTTCTAAAAAGTCCAAGTATTGTTCCATGGTTTCAATAGTACTTCTATTACACCAAAAATACATGTTCAAAAGACATATTTATAATTCTGAAAACAGGTTGTCTTCTCCCTTCAAAACAAATACTGTTTCTTTCCAGCCATATTGTCCATAAACACACAAAGGAATTGTCCTGCATACTGTTTCTTTCCTTTTTGCCATTTTCTGATGATGCCATTGTTCAACAAGCTCTTAATACTGTTAGGCATTACCCACTCAACGCCATACATGTTTAAAAAGAGCTCCCCACACTGTTTTGTCACCCTGCAATGAATAAAGAGATGACTGACTGTCTAATTCTTCTTCACATATAACATCTGCTGCTTAAAGAAAAACCTCTTTCTTGCAGATTCTCCTGAGTAAGACATGCTCCCTTTGCTGCAACCCATCCAAAACAAGCAAATTTAACAGGTGCCTTTGTCCTCCATATAGCTTTCCATGGCCATTCTCAATGCCGTACATGTTTAAAAAGAGCTCCCCACACTGTTTTGTCACCCTGCAATGAATAAAGAGATGACTGACTGTCTAATTCTTCTTCACACAAATAACATCTGCTGCTTAAAGAAAAACCTCATTCTTGCAGATTCTCCTGAGTAAGACATGCTCCCTTTGCTGCAACCCATCCAAAACAAGCAACTTTAATAGGTGCCTTTGTCCTCCATATAGCTTTCCATGGCCATTCTATTTCATATACTCCTTGTTGTTTCAGTAATAAACTGTAGCATCTTCTAACTGTGAACTTTCCATCTTTATATGCTGCCCTAATCAGTGAATCTCTACTATTTTCTTCCAGTCTGACAGTACTAAGGAATCAACTGACCAAACTCCTCTATCTCCCAATCATTGAGACCCCTTCTGAAAATCAACTACCAACATTAATTGAATAAAAGCCTGCTACCTTCTCCTTCTATTTGTTGAACAGCTATATAGAACTGGAAACTTTTGTCTTAGACAATCACTCCCTAGCCATACATCAGACAAAAATGAATTTTTTTACCATCACCCAGTTTCAGCTTTACAAATTGTCTATATTCATCCACAGACTACTAATGGTACTCCAAACTCCGCCTCTAGTAGAGGATTGGACTAAACATGGAGCCCAACTGTCTCTTTTTCCATATTTTGCATCTATCAGCTGCTTCCATAACCTAGCACTGCCATCACTGTACCTCCAAAGCCATTTGAACAATAAGCTTTTATTATGCATTCTCAAGTTCCTCACTCCCAAATCCCCTTCTTTCATTCTCACTCCCAAATCCCCTTCTTTCTTTTCTTTCATCACCTCTTGCCATCAGATCAAATGAAACTTTCTGCTATCAGCATTGCCTTCCCATAAAAACTGGTTTCTTATAGTATTTAACTTTTTTCCTACCGATGCTGGCATTCTAAATAAAGACATCAAATAAGTTGGGATACCATCCAAGACGCTATTAACCAGTTTTAATCTACCCCAAAATGAGGTATTGTTTTTTCCAAGGGACCAATTTACTGCTACACCTATCCAAGACTCCTCGCCACATCTTCTGATAATTCTTTTTAGCACCTAATGGAAGTCCTAAATAGGTAGTTGGTAGCTGCTCAACCTTACATCCCATAACTCCAGCCAAATCATCTATGTCATCTTCAGAATTGAAGCTAAACACACAACACTTCGCCAGATTCACTCAAACCAGATACTGCTTCAAAAGCTAGTAAGATTCCTCTGAGATATAGCAACTAATCTTTTATAGCTTCACACAAAATTAAAGTATCATCAGCATAGAGAATATGTGACACTTTTATCTCTGCCTCCCCATACCTAACACACTTTAACCCTTTCAACCACCCTAGATTTTCTGCTTTTTTTAAGCATTCTACTCAAAATTTCCATCATCAACAAAAATAGGTAGAGAGACAATGGATCTCCCTGTCTAAGTCCCCGGTATGATTTTAAGTATCCCTGTGGGCTTCCATTAATTAGAACTGAGAAATTAAATGCGGATATGCAATATTTTATCCATCCAATCCATCTATCTCCAAAATTCATTTGTTTCATAATGCTTAATATGCATGAACAGTTAACATGGTCATAGGCCTTTTTCAAATCTAACTTACAAGCCACACCTTTCATCTTCCTCTTGAAAAGATATTCCAAGCATTCATTTGCTATCATGGCAGCATCAACAATTTGCCTCCCTTTTACAAAGGCATTTTGCTTATCTGAAATTAATTTCCCAATCACCCCCTTAAGTCTTTCAGCTAACAATTTTGCAATTATTTTGTAGACACTTCCTAGTAAACTGATTGGTCTGAAATCTTTTACTTCCATTGCCCCTTTCTTCTTAGGAATAAGAGCAATAAAAGTAGAATTAATACTCTGGGTGAAAATACTTTCCTGATGGAACCAATCCAAAGCTCTCCAAATATCCTTCCCGATAATGTTCAACACTTTTGGAAAAAGAAGATGTTAAAACCGTCAGGACCAGGTGCCTTATCTCCCCTGAATAACTTAACAACTTTATCCACCTCCTCTTCGGAGAAAGGTCTTTGCAACCACTCCTTATCCTCATCTGTTATTTTTTCAATACCCTCATCCTCCCTCGATGGTCTCCATTGCTCAGATTCTGGAGACAATTTACCCAAAAAATTTAATAAGTGATCTTTGATAAGCTTCTCATCATCCACCAATTCTCCATCTATGAGCATTTTATCGATACAATTAAACTTCTCGTGTGCATTTGCCTGTTTGTGAAAAACTTAGTATCCTGTCACCTTGTTCATCCCATTAACACCTAGATTTCTGTCTCCAACTAATCTCCTCTGCAATAGCAATCTCCTCTAGTTCTTTTAAAACAGAAATTCTATCAGCTTCATTGTGCTTATCATTCTGATATTGTTCCCTTCCTTGATCCATTCTCTCCAACTTGCATAGCCCTGTTTTCCTCTCCTGCAAGCTCCCAGAAACTTATTCCAATTTTTAAATCAATCTTTAACATTTTCAATTTTTTTCACTAAAATCTCATCTGGGCTTCCCAGAATGCAATATGAGTTCCACCAACTATTAACCAATTCATTAAAATCTTTGTGCTCACATCACATATTTTCAAATTTGAAATATCCCTTCCCCTTATTCCAGTCACCACACTCCAAAATGATGGGACAATGATCAGATGTCACCCTGGGCAGTACTCTCTGCTTAACAAACTTGAATTGCTCATCCCAGCTTTCTGAAATTAGAAACCTATCTATCCTTGACGCACATGATTGTCATCACCCCTGAACCGTGTAAATTCTCCTCCATGAAGTGGTAAATCCTGCTAATCCAAATTTTGAATTGTTCTATTAAACTCTCTCATAGCTCTTGTATTTCTGGCTTTACTTAATCTTTCCTCTTCAAATCTGACAACATTAAAGTCACTTCCAATTACCCATGGTTGAGAGATTACCCCACAAACTGTTCCCACCTCTTTCCAAACAGTCCCCCTTGCTTTTCTATTACAAGGCCCATAAACCCATGTGAATGCAAATTGAAAATCAGTATTCTCTTCAGCTAGAAACACAGTAATCGAATGTTGCCCTATATATTTATCTAAGCAGCTCCATCTTCTCTTATCCCAATAAACTAGGATTCCTCCACTACTGCCTTGTGCTTCTAGTTCAGCCCATTCAGTCCATCTCGACCCCCCTATCTGCCTAATACATGATTGATCCATTTGTTGCAATTTTGTTTCTGTCAAACATACAATTTCAGCATTGTGCTTTCTTAAAAGAAGATTCACCAGTCTCCTTTTCTCTGTGCCATTAATTCCCCTCACATTCCAGCATATAATCTTTAACTTCATTAAGAAATAAACAAGACCCTCCTACCCTTGCTTGTTCCCTCCATTGCATCATTTTTTGATTCACCCTTGAACCTCACCCCAAACTCTAATCACTTCAACAACCTTTCTAATTTCTTATTTGGAGAAAGACTGCATCTAGAGTTAGAAGAGAAAGGAGTAGTAACTCTAACAATTTCTCCTCTGCATTCATAGATCTCACACCCAATTGCTTGCTAATTATGACTATATTCCGCCTCACCCACTTGGATGCTTCCAGTTGGTTTAATCTTTCTTGCAAGCAGAAAGATTTTTCATCGTACCATGGTAGCATGATAATATCTTGGGCAGCGTCAATTTCTTCCATATTTTCCGAGAAATTCTGAGGGAAGAATAGAGAATTAAATTCTTCGAAATCACTTTCTAAAGCAGCCCCTACCACGTACTCTTCCCTTTCCTCTTCCACATCATCCATAGTCTGCTCTCCTATTTCATACAAGCTCCCAATATTCTCCTCAATCTCTTTGTCTTGACTGCATGCAATACAATTTAATGTTTTCTTTTCTTCAATAGCAACACGTTCATTCATGATCTGACTATCTTCTCTTTGGATTTGGACTTGATTCCGTTTTCCTCTTTCCAGATTTTCACCAAAGCTTCGTATAGCTTCTATCTCCTCTCCCATCGGATCGAAATAATTTAGGTTTTTCTCTTTCCCTTTTTCCTCGCTGCATTGGACCCTAATTACAGGGTCTATATTTTTTGGCTTAAAAACCCAATTACCATTCTGCCCACCTCTTTTATTTTTCCACTTATTTACCATTCTTGGGCCCTTACGAACACCAGCTTGCATATTACTTGTCCTAATTCCACTTATATCCATGCCGCCACATGCAGGGAAACTTCCTTTGCAACTTGGGGGTTCATCAATTTATGTGTGAAAGATCCCAGTAGACATTTTTGAAGAAAGGCTACTCTGCTCTTTGTCGAACCTTTCTCAATTCTAAATCTGTTTATAGCAGAATCTTCTTTTTGTCGTATCAGCATCATCTTGTCTTTTACATGAGCTATCTGCACAGAATTGGAAACTTCCTTTCTTCTCTCATTTATAGGAGTCTGATCACCCCTTTCTCCATGAATTTTCTGATTTTCCTAGCACAATCAGACCATCCGGCATTGTCCCCAATCTCTGGAATGATAACACTTGATTTGTTACTTCCTTTCACAGCCACAACCCTGATATACCTTCCCATCTCATTGAAGTTCTGATAAAAATGGTAGGAATAAATTTGACTGATATTTCCAGCTTCTACAAACTCTACCTTTCCCTTTAGTTGCATCGTCTATACATTGGCAAAACCTTGAGAAATTGATCGTGTCGAAGGATACTCTGATTACGAAGTTCTTCCGCCTCTCAACCATTTCAAACCAGTAAATACCAACCTCCACAACCTTGAAGGACTTGTTACCAGCAACAAAAACCATATTTCTTACTAGCTTAATCACATTCAAGCAAAATTTTAAAGACATAAACAAGCAGTAGACTAATCACCACAGTTCAAGAGCTAGATAATGGAGTGCAAAAAACACAGAAATAAAGCAAGAAAGAATTAACAAGACATTAGGTACTGGATCATGAAAACATGAACCCTTGGATTATCAAATGTTCAATGGGTTTGAAAATAGTTTTCCTGAAACGCCGTATAAACAAAAATTACAGCACAACTTTTGCAGTGTTAGCGGAAAGAAAAAGCAAACAATAATGAAAAAGAAATCCAACATTTAGATCATGTAAAGCCCATCAGTTACCGTTTTGTTAGGAGTATCCACATCAAGAAAGGGAGCAAGTTCTTCAGCAGCAACAACGCCACCATTTGATGATATATATTGCCCTACCTGCAAAAATTTTTTAGACAATGGTAACTACTACATATTACAAGAAATATCTGATCTTAACATAAAAACGTAAAAGTTAGCGACAATAGATATATAAAACTATTAAAATCAGAAAGTAAATAGCTCAAACATTGTGCAAACATACCAATGACAAATCAATGCCTTACACTGATTGTCCCAAGTGAAATCACTTGGTGAGTTAAGAAGAGTTCTTATTTAGTTATCAGAATAGACACTTCCAAGCCATTAGCGTGTTTCATCAGTATCATCTAAGGCAAGAACTTCCATCGGATATTAAACATGGGGCTATGAGAAATCACCTAATTCAACCCAATCTGTTTCTATTCTTTAAAACTAGGATATGAAAATCAGAAGATATTGGCACTACTAAAACTAGCAAAACAATACAAAACTCAACGTGATTAGATGCCAAATTATTATTACTACAAGATTGTGTTATGTTTTACCATTGATAATAAAACACATTGCAGGTGTTTTTCTCATTATTCTTCTCTATTTTCAGCACCAACAGTTACGGATCCCTTTCTTTGGCTTCATACTTCCTTGAGTGTCCTTTTAGTTTAGTATCAGAAATGAAGATCAGCGTAACCATAAAGGCACCCAATAGACTATATAAAACTTTATAATTCCTTTTGAAGTAGCCCAGCAAAGGGCATCAAGACACTAATTTATTGCATCCAAGACCCAATGATTGATAAAACAAGAAGCCGATTTTCAGCCAATTATTCATTATGGGAAACTATACACCCATGATCCAATAGTCAACCCAATTTTAATTCATTCCCAGCACAAAGAAAGAAAAAGTTAACAGTAACCACTGATAATCCTAAATGGCCACCATGCAAAAATGTACTTCCTCAGTCTTTCTATTCATCACTCAATTACCCAAGTAGCATCATGAGACAATGAGAGGAGCATTGGCATTTTCGTCTCTCCCAACCAAAAAAAAGGAATCGCACATCCCTCCCTTCATAATATTTCTCACCAAACTCAGATACAAAGGTATGACTACAAGTCACCTTCTTAGCTGTCTGTATGATAGACACTTACAAGATTAAAGCAACGATCACTTCATCCAGGATACCTACTCCCTTATCTAAACAAATTTACCACAGTAATGTCCTGGGTGTCAACAAGGTATTTTTAAGGTAGCTAGATAGGCAAAAAATTCGTAAGTGCAAATAGATGATGCTGTAAAGAAACAACTAAAATAAAACAGCTGATTGTGGAAGAAAACGTTGTTATGCAAAACAATTAAACTAGAACATCTTAATATCTCATGTCATTTTAAGAGAGTAGAGATTAACCAAAAAGCAAGCAAAGAGTTACCAGAAGCAGGAAGAAAAGAGGAAAACATAAAAGCAGACAAGTAATCACAATGTCAGCAATGAAATATTGAAAAGAATAGACCACCAGGCTTGGAGTTGTAGCTTAGTGGTTGCAACTCTATCCAACATGTGTAAGATTCTAATTCCACCGAAGGCCATCCTTTTCCAGTTCCTCTCCCATTATTCACATGCCCAAGCCACCCCCACCGCAGAAAAAAGAAAAGGAAAAAAAAAAAAGCAACGGACCGCTAAATTCAGTGCTCAATTATTACCAACTTCCACCTCTCCTCTTCAATCTCTTGATTTGGATCACCATCACCAAACACGAAGGAGAAAACCTACAAATTGAGCAACAACTGTTAGTCATGTCAGAATCAGATGCAAATATAAAAGCATCTGCTCCAGTGCCTTTGACACATACAGATTCAATGAAGTTCATCCCACCACTTTCTTTGCGAACTCGTCGTCTCCTATAATAGTATGGATCCCAATACCTAAAAGAAACTTAGTAGATTAGAAAGGTGCCCAGTTCTATAATGAAACTTCTAACCATGCTACATAATATTTCAAAATGGAAAAAGCATCATATGCTCACTCATATATGGGTCAATATCAAGTTATTCCATTGAACATGTATCACGACTGCTAGGTTAGAACGTTAAAATGTGAGAAATAACTATATTTTTTCTAAAGAGTTAAGCACTAAAAGTTCTTGCATGCAATACCTTAGAGCGAAAGATAGTACTTTTAGGACATTAGGCTCGCTGTCATGGTTACCAATCTCTTTGCGCTACTACTGTTACTTTTGCAAATGAATAAAGCTCCTTTTATTTAGATTAACTCAATTGTGGCACTTGTTTATGAGTATACTCATAATGAATTAGATCATGCCAAATGATACAACTGCTCTCTTGAGATGTTGAGGTGGTGCGATTGGTGGTGTTAGGCAGAAATGGTGGCAGATGATCCCAGCCTGTATTTGGTGGATAGTCTGGAACGAAAGGAACTCCAGATGTTTTGAAGATAAAGGAACTCCATTCAGATAATAAAAATGAACTGTTTACTACTTTTCTTTTTTTTCTGTAAAGAATGCCCTGTATATGATAGTGAATCCATACTTGACATCATAGACTCCCTGTAAAATTTTTGTTGTAGGGGCTTCTTATCTTTTTTGTTTTTTCATGGAGTATGTATATTTGTCACTTCTAACTGCACAACCTTTGTGCTGTTCTTTTTATAAAATGTTACCATTCTCAAAAAAAAAAAAAAGATTCTACTCGTCTTACTTATGTTTCTGCCTCAACCATCAGTATGAGGTCTTACCCAACTCATAGGAACACTTAATCCGAAGTACCTGAACTCAAGGTTGGTTTAATATTATTTTTTTAAATAACCGTGGTGTCCAGGTCAACTTGCGTGCACCCGGCTAGTTCCACGAAGTACTTGCAATCTCCAACCAGCACAGGTAACGGGCAACTCTGTCCCAAGTCTTGAACAAATGGGAAGAAATCATCTAGTCTTTTTGTTTCCGCGCGACGGATTTGAACCTAAGACCTCATGGTTCTCAACCCACTTCACTGACCACTAGGCCACACCCTTGGGTGCAACTCAAGGTTGGTTTATTCTAAGCTTGCCTCCCCTCAATGTAGGATTGTAATTTGTAGTTTAATTGCTTAGGTTTGAGACTAAAACGAATACGGGGAGGTGAAACGCCACTCAAGCAGATACTAAGAAGCCAAGAGAGAAATGGTACAACGTGTTCCACACAACCATTGACAACCAGTTGGCCCTAGTTCTTCCTTTTGCTTGCCTTGAGAAGGACAAGGAGCAGGGACTGCACTCAGGGCCTTCACGACGTATAACATGCTTTTGAAGATCAATAGTCGCTTGATCTTCACAGCTAGAATAACAAGGAACTAAACTAGAACATGTTATTTGAGATGGTTCTGTATGAAAAAATCGCAGTTGATCTGTATCTTTTTTTTGAGTGCGTGTTTTACATCCATTTGTTGGAAGAAAAAAAACTATATCTTGTTATATTTGTGACAGTATAGGCCACCAACACCCCTGGTAAAAACCATCAAGACAAAGCAAAATAGATTCTGTTGTACCACTAGGACAGACCACTAAGCAGCATCTGAACCTAACTACTTTTTCTCATCCCTCATAAAACCCCCTAGCCTTCGAACAACGGTGCCAGCTCTTAGCCAGACCATGACCAATGCTGTTGCCACCAAAACATTGCTTCCCCCACCCCCTGCTAGCTGTCTGTCCATAATATATCCTAGCTGACAGTAAACAAATCGAACACCTCATGTCTTGAGAATGAAAGCAGATTGGGGGTCTAAAAACAGTACATGAAAGAGAGCAATAGAGGGATTCAATCTATCAAAGCAAGCTTATAGGAAGAAACAAAAGCCAGTGATGAAACTAGTAGATCTCAAGCAGCAGAGGTGGTGGCTCATAGCTACTAGTAAAGGAGTCAACAACAGGGCCATTTGTTTTCTCATTTTCTGGACGGATCTGTTGTAAAAAGTATAAACCAAGCTGGACAACACCAACAATAAGGAAAATAAATCCTACAATTAAAGTTGACTCAGGTGGGGCAATAAGTTAATACCGAATAAAGGAAAAGAAAACACTAAATTTTCCCTAAATAGGTAATCTCATTCTGTTACAACTTATAAACATAACAAGAAAACCTTGGAATCAGTCGAAAGTATAAGGACATGAATGCTCAAAGGAGGCCAGCCCCTATGGTCTAGTCGTAAGAGCGCAGGGCATGATGTGTGGGTTAGGCACACATCACGGATTCAAACCTCGCCGCAGACATAGGTCTGGTATTTAAGAAGAGAAGGGTGGGCCCATTATCCACACCGTGCTCCACTGCTCTTTGCGGATTGATCGGTTATCAGGAAAATGAAAAAGCTAATGTTCAGAGGAGGCCATATCTGAGGCCCTTCATAAACTTCAAGAAGCAAAACAAATCCAAACAGAAAAAACTGCACCTAGAGCCACCTTGCTTCTTCCAAAATAACGCTCAAATTATAATTACCAGAATAAATCAGTTGGACTCAAGTAAAATGTGAAACCACTGTCATAAGATCTGCCTCGTCTTCCCCGATTGTCTTCTTCACTGTAAAGAAAGCAAATGGCCCATTAAAAAGGAAAAAATGATGATTTGAGAAAAATAAGTATTTCAAGCAAAAGTAGGCAGAAAATGATTCCAAGACGTTTAGTATGTCTCCAGATACCTTCTACTAGAGAGGATAGCAATTATGGTTGTATAGACAATGACAATTGAAGCAATTAATGCTGTACCAAAGGAAACCCTCACTAAGTATTCACCTGCAAGCTGCAAAGTATCGTGACTCACTCAGAAGAGAACTATTACGAGTAAACCTATTCACAATAACACGCACTGAAATTAACAATAGAAAAGGACTAATACCTTTGCTTTCTCCAGGAAAGGCTCAACCTTCATCCTAAATGATTTAGCGGTGAGATTTGACCGATAATCCTTAGGAAATACATAAAGGACATCACCTTCATCTGACACCTGCCAAAAACATATTAGCCAAATTCTCAATAAACAATCAAGATTTGGAATAAATGCGTTGCACTTCAAGTCATCCATTAAAGGGTGATCAACTTCCAGAAGAAAGAAGTAAAAATTTCAATTTGTAAATTATATTCTACAAAAATTTAGAGGACTCACCCATAAAAATCTAATAGAGTCTTGAATAAAATTGTCAACAGACACAGCATATATTAACCTTGCGTTGGATGTTGTGAACTTTACAGTTACCAATGCCCATCACTCTTAAGCATATCATTATTCTCCTTCGCGTTAACCATTTCTATTTTCTCTAAAAGGTTGATTTAATCAAACTAACAAAAACTTCACCTTGTTGCCAGTTTAAGCTTCCTGAGTAAAATGTGCTAATGGCAACAAAGGTCCTTCACTATTCATAAAAATGCAGGGACACCCTTAAAAATAGTATCTGACCATTACGTCCTCCAAATCTTAATTGCTTGGCATTAATATCCTAATACAAATTTCTGGTTGAATCAACCTTAGGAAAATCAAATATCTGGCTCACACAATGGAAATTGTGAAATTTTAGCTTAAGATCAATTAAAATCTTCACTAATCAAAAGAAAGAAAATGTAAAGGAAAATATGTGTTGCATTTATTTCTCTTTTCATTGTTACCTATCCTTATCAAAAATCGAAAAATATCAACAAACCCATTTGAGCTAGAGATTTTACTTTTAGAGGTTCTTTTGGCTGGTATTCAACGTGATGACCACAGGCACTAAACAAGTAGAACTTGAAGGACCTGAGAGGTGGAACTCATTATCTTTATGATGCACATCCTAAAATAGTTTAAGAACCTTCAATGCCATTTTTTAAATTTATTATACAGCTATATTAGGTGATTCTATTACTGCTCTTTCAGGTCTATCATTTATTTGAATCATCCGTAAAAAATAAATATAAGGACTATCAGTGCCCAACAGGTAGAATTTGGAGGGCATGGGAAACTCATTGTAAAGGGATAACATGGCACTCAGAATACCTGGCGGCGCTTTTATGCTATTTAAGTTTATAATATATCCAAATTCGGCAACTTTAGTAGTATTCTTTCAGTTTTACCATCTCTTGAATCTTCCACACTGTCCAGTAACCACTTACATTAACACATGTATGATACCTCCACTGAGTAGTAAGAAACCCGGTCTCATTCTGGAGAGGTTCAGTTATATTTAACAGAACAGCATGGAGGTTGAGATTTGACAAAAGGAAATTGCGTAGTTAAAAGTCAAGTGACTGAAAGTGGAACAGGAAGCAATTGAAGTTGCAGTCACTTCAAATAAACACAATACAATAACAGGAACAATAAATTGACGAAAACCCCCAATAATTTTCACAAACTAAGCAGTTGATTTTACAAATTAAAAATAAATACTATTCACTAGTCAAACACAACACAATAACACAGAGAGAAGTAGGGGTCGGGCAAAAAAAAAGATGGAAGATATCACCTCCAAGAAGCCATTAGTATCAGTAGCGAGAGCTTGGAGAGCTTTCTGAGCTTGAGACAACTGAAGGCCAGCTTTACTAGCAACATCCCCAACTGTAACCCTCTTTCCCAATGCATCCACTGCGTCCATTGCCTTCTTCCGTACATCTGACGGCAGCTTATCGCTCTCCACAATCCCTCCAGCCTTAACCTCAACATCAACACTACAATGAACTGATGGACTCCTCCTTCTATTATGCCTTAAAATCAGGTTTTTGCTGAAAGACCCAGATTGTATTCTTGAAGGTTTTAGGATAAAGCAAGAGGGTTTTCGAGGGAATACAATGGATTGAGTCTTGGTGGGTCTCACTGTGAAGAAGCATGTGGAAATGGCTGCCATTGACTATCAATTCTTCTTTTATCTTCCTAATCAAGATTTCCCCATGGGAAGTGGGGGAAAAGGGGGGGTGGGGGGTGTTCTTTTGGTGGTGTTAACTTTGGAATTTGCTTGGTGAAGAAGAAGCCACTGCTCAGGAAAGCGGGAGGATGAATTGGTTGGATTGGTGTCGTTTGGTTTGTGAGGGAAGGAAAGGAGAGGAAATTTGCGTTTAGTTGTTTGGTTAAGGAGTCGTTTGGTTACTAGAGATAAAATGCGAGTATTTCATTGACACCTTTAGGGTGGTTTGGTTAAGGATACTAATCCCGAAATAGAATATGAGATTGTATTTATGTTATATTTACTTATGTGTATTAGTCAATTTTAAAATAAATTAAAAATACGATGGTGAGATTAGCTATCTATATAGATGTAGGAATAGGTAAACCCTTATTGATCCCACATATGAACCAAATGGTCAAAGTATTACTAGGTTTAATCTCTATTTAAATTTAGAAAATATATTTTAATAAAAAAAGACTAACATATATTTTAATGAGTTTCAACCAGCCTTCTTTGATTATTTATTTTTTTGCCAAATTAATATTTAGTAATTTTTTTCCTTAAAAATTTTAGTTTAATGATCTTTTGTTATATTACAAGGTCCGTGATATTTTTTTATGTTATTAACCCTGAATTTTCAAGTACTTTTAGTGAAACTATTACTAGAAGGAGAAAAAAAATCCTATACAAGGCCCAATTGTTCAATGTATTTTTTGTATACTTCTTTTGGTAAAAAGGATTAAAAATTTGAGCCAATTTAGACTCTGATTTCCTCTAATTTCTACCATATTTTATTGTAGTTGAAAACCCAAATATAGGGCAATGAAATTAATTCCTTCACAACTATTTTTCTTTTTATTAATTTTGAATGGCATGCTTGATTTGGATTTATAATTTTTGAGAAGTGTTCCCAAATTGTAAAAGTTCTCTAATATTTTAATTTGTGGTTCAAATACAAGGTCTTGTATAAATGCATATTTGGAACTTGCATACACTTCTCAAAATGATAAACTTTTTACCCAAAAATCGATTTGGAGAATAAACAATTGAATTTGTATTTTTCAAGGCCACTAGCAAGTTGTTTGATGCGAGATAGTCGCAAATAATAAATAATAATAAATAAAAAAGAATGGAATAGAATGAAAAGAAAGAAAAAGTAGAGAAAATTCTTTTTGATTTTCAATCTCCAAACAATCTCCGATAGCAGGAGTGATTGAGTTACAAAGTTATTTAAAAAAAGATTCTAATACAAGATGGTGCTTTGTATGAAGAGAGTTGTCCTTTTCTTTTCTAGTGATCTCTCTTGGAGCGTTAGGACGACCATTATAGTAGTAGAGAGAGTGATGTCGTTTCGAGTTTTGGGCTAGCACGCCAGGAAGTTATGTAGTGAAGAACGAGATCTTTGATAGTGGTAATTGTTTCAGCATAACGTCTTATATCCACGATACATAGGTGCGGTAAAAGAATGGAATATAATGAAAAGAATGATAAAGTAGAGGAAATTCTTTTTGATTTACAATCTTCAAACAATCTCTGATAGCAGGAGTGATTGAGTTACAAAGCTATTTAAAAAAAAAATTAATACAAGATGGTGCTTTGTATGAAGAGAGTTGTCTGTTTATTTTCTGATAATCTCTCTTGGAGCGTTAGGACGACCATTATAGTAGTAGGGGGAGTCATGTCCTTCTGAGTTTTGGGCTAGCACACCAAGAAGTTATGTAGTGAAGAACGAGATCTTTGATAGTAGTAATTGTTTCAGCATAACGCTCGATATCCATGATCCATAGATGCGGTTGAATGGCGCTCCTGATAAGCACACCCATCTTTAGAAATCTTGATTTCTGATGACCGCCATCCCTATAGCAAGATGGCTTACCGAACTCGACAGTGGGTCCCCTCTTCTGTCTGGATCTCTCGCCATGCAGGACTTTCCGGTACGCTATATGGAGAAGGTAAATTCTATCCGCACATTTAGTCCCTCCACTTGTCGGGCGATTCGACGATGAATACCTGATAAGTAGTAATCTTTTGGTAAGAGTCAATCTTGCAGAAAATTATTCTCTAACAAGAAATGAATATTAACAAAACTCAATCTTTAAGACTGACATGACTCATGCGCAGTCCAAATTTAATGCACTAAGGTACGTAACTGTCTTTCATTGGTTTCTTCATCAATTACAATCCCTAGGCAGTGATGACTAATTAAATAGGGATCCTTCCCAATTTTGGTGATTACAAAAGGAGGATTTTCTCGCCTATATATACCAGGTTGTGGGCCTCCTTATTAACTTAAAATTCCTTTGCTAATCTTCTTCTCCGTCTTTCTTGCTTCACTAGCTTTCCAATCAATCCTTCGTTTTTCAATCCCTCTATTTGTGATTCCCATGGATTCTCAAGGTATTGACCTTCCTTTGGCAATGATCATCCTTCAATGCCTATAGCTAGTGGTGCTTCTCCATCTTTGCCGGAAAATACCCCTTCTTTTGTGCTTGTTGCTTCTGCGAGAGCTTCATCTGCTGCCCCTTTTGAGAAAAAGGCTCCCAAATCTCACAAAGTTCGAAAGGGGAGGCAAAATTCTGAGCCCACGATCATAGAGGTTCTCCCCAAAATCTTGGATTATTAGAGGGTCATTAAGATATGGAACAAGGCATCATGGCAATTTGGGAATTCCTATGTTGACAATATAGATTCTCTTATTCGTGAAGAACATATTCCTCAGATTTTTCGTGAAGAACATATTCCCAAATTTTTTGTGACTATTGTTGGGGTGACCGTGTCACCGTTCATGTTCCTCAAGCCAACAAGAGGATTTCCAGCCACCGACCCGATTTTTTCTTTGTTTACTCTTATTTGTTTACCTTCGGGTTTGAACCTCCAATAAATCATGTGATCCTCGACTTTTGCCTCCAATTCGGGGTGAGTTAGGTCTAGGTTGGGCCAAATGTTTAGAGGCTTGTGGCTGCTTCTAATATTTAGTAAGTGTGTCTTACGTGAAGTTCTCTCTGTTGCATCTTCTGCACCTCTTTTCTTCCAAGCCATTTAGGGGGGGACATTATTTCGATAGTTAGTCGGGGTACATGGTCTCTCGTGGATTCTGAGGATAATCACAATAGGGGTTGGTTCGACCGATTTGTCATAGTCCCTACTTGAGAGTTGATTCGTCCCTAAGACAAGCTGATCTCGGAGAAATGGAATGATGAACGTGAGGCCACTTCATTTTGATTGTTTTATAGCCTTCCTTTCCTTTATTTTTAAAGTCGATGCATTGAATTCTTTTTGTACCACACTCGTGGCTCCGGAGAGCATCCTAGACATTAAGGAATGGGTCGGGAAAATCTTGGTGACTTCTTCGATAATGGAGAGATCTTGGAGGTTTATATCATAAATTTCGGGACGGCGAGCCATGGATCATGGTAAGTATTTTCACCGACTGCTTTTCTAATGTTGTGCATGCAATATTTTGTACCCTGATATTATTTTTGTAACGACTCGACCGGTCGTTTTAAGCTTTTGCATTCTGCTCAGTGGTTTGAGATTATGAGTAGCGTCATATGGTGTGTTATGACTTGTGTGTATGGTCGGTTTTAGTATTCGAGTTATTCAGAATTGCTTTGAAAGAATAATTCTTAAATGAGAAGCATTAAGTTGGAAGAGCTGACCAAGTTTGAATTTTGTGTATTTGACCTCGAATCGGAGTTTTGATAGTTCCAACCATTGTATTTGCTTCTCCTGATGGCTGGTCAAGTAACAAAAATGTTGTATTTTCTAGTACATCCTTATGGATTTGATTAATTCAAACTATAAGACATAAGAGTAATTCAGATTGATCAGAAAAAATTGATATAGCAAATAAATGGAGTTGGATTTAGGTTTGAATGATGATTTCGAACTTGCACATATGCCCCGATTTACATTTGAATGTCTCTAGAAAGTTTGGCACTAATTGGCGAAAGTCTGCAATTGAAGGGTTTGAAATGTTTAAAAGTTTGATCGGGAGTAGGCCTTGATGGTATCGGGTTCAGATTGTGGTTATGGGATTTATAATATGTTTGTTATGTTATTTGGAACTCGCGTGCAAAATTTGAGGTCATTCCGAGCTGATTTTAATATGGTTCGACACTAGTTTTGGAAGTTGGAAGTTCATTAAGTTTGATTTGAGATGTGATTCATGATTTTGATGTTGTTATGTGTAATTTTAGTCCTCGAGTCAGTTCGTATTATATTTTGGAACTAGTTGGTATGATCGGACGGTGTCCCGAGGAGCTCGAGTGAGTTTCAGACGGGTTTCAGATCGTTTTGGATCACATTGGTTATGCTGGTTTTGGTAGGGGTCTTGGTATGATCTCACCCGCGGAGCTATGGGTGGAGGTACGGAGTCACAAAAGACGCATAAGCGAAAAATGTGGCATGGGAGCAGAGTCTGCAAATCCGGAGTTTGACTGCAGAAGCGGTAGCGCTTATATGCTAGAGGGTTCGCATATGCGATTTAGCAAAAGGCTCGGCATGTCCACATATGTGATGGTTGTGCCAGATAGGTTTCCCCCGGTCGGTGAAGTAACTAGTGCAACCTGAAATAACCCCGCCTGAGCCAATGTACCAAACATGCTCAGGGACTGTGCTAAAGTCTTCTGAAGTCTGGGGGTAACAACAAGCGCCTACGGTGCCTACCCCCAAACCGGAACTGCTGGCGGGTCCTCAACGACTGCTCTAGTAGGTGGCCTAATTGCGGCACGTGCTCCTCGTCGACCTCTGCCTCTGCCCATAGTGACATCTGCCCCAGGGTACGTCATCCAGAACCGCAGCTCGTGTCATCACCATCAGTGAGAGAATGGAATGATAGTTTCAAACTTCGAGATCAATGAATTCGCACAATAGGAATGAAGAAAGTGGAATTGTCCTAATGGTTCCGTAGCCTCTTGAAGATAAGTACATAAGTCTCTGTACCGATCCGCAAGACTCTACTAAACTCGCTTATGACTCGTAGCACCTATGAACCTAGAGCTCTTATACCAGCTTGCCACGGCTCAAATTTCCCTCCGTTGGGTATCGTGATGGCACCTAGTCTCAAGGACTAGGTAAGCCTAATACTCATGGAGTAGCAACAGTAATAAACAAAAATCAAATATTTTTCTGAAATAATGAATTCCTTTATACAATGCATATTCCCAAAATCCGGTAGAACAAGTCATAGCTCTATAAGGTTACTACAACTTCTAAATACAATTGTTCGGAAGTAAGTCAAATAGTGTAAATATAGAATAGGAAGGTGACTCTGAAGCCTGCGAACGCGACGACAGGTTTACCTTGAGTCTCCTCAGCAAGAACCCGCACAGCTACTAACGATCGATACCTGGATCTGCACAAAATGTGCAGAAGTGTAGAATGAGCACACCACAACGGTGCCCAATAAGTATCAAGACTAACATCAGTGAAGTAGTGACGAGGACTAGTCAAGACACCCACTGGTCTAATAAATTAAAAGGCATAAATATAGGAATGACAGCGCATGACACCTATCTAATGACTATACAATATAGTTAACAACATAACAACTACAATGCGGAAGGAAATACAATAATTAACGATGGAACATCATAATAATACCCAGAATGGATGGACGGAAACGCATCCCAAGTCCGAAAATCACAACACAATAAGGACAAGTAGTAACTCAACACTGCATTAGTCTCCACACTAGGCCTTAGCCACAAATACCATTAAAATGATCAAAAGCTTTGAGTGTAAACTTTCCCCCGCAAGTTTCTATATTGAAAGCTTTAAGGTAATATCCTTTTTAAAGGGAAATTATTTTGAAATATAATTTTCCCAAGAGATGTCTCTCAGACATAGTTTTCTTCAAGATAAAAGCTTTTCAAATATACTTCTCCAAAGAAAGTGCCCTTTAAACATAGTTTTCTTCAACATAAACATTTCCTAAATATTCTTTTCCAAAGGGATATCCTTCAACATAGTTTTATTTAATATAAGCATTTTCAAATATTCTTTTCCAAAGGGATATCCTTCAACATAGTTTTGTTTAACATGAACATTTTTCAAATATTCTTTTTCCAAAAGAATGTCCTTCAAACATAGTTTTATTCAAGGTAATTGTTTTCAAATTGGACTTTCCAAATAATTGTCTTTCAAACATAATTCCTTTGATAAAGTCTACCGAGATCCCGTCCCGTAGTTCTGAATTTATCACACAATAAAGAGGATCTCCCGGAATACGTCCGTAGTCCCAAAAAAACAATATGCAGTGCTGGAGGATCTCCCGGAATACATCTCTAGTCCCAAAGTAAATACACAGTGCTGGGGGATCTCCCGGAATACTCACAAAGTAAACAGTACATGGGAGGATCTCCCAGAATACGTCTGTAGTCCCCAATTTAAATATGCAGTACATGGGGGATCTCCCAGAATACGTCCGTAGTCCCCAATTTAAATATGCAGTACATGGGGAATCTCACAGAATACGTCCGTTGATGCGAGACTAAAATGCATAATTTAATATCTAATATACAATACATTTGAGGTGCATTAATGATAAAAATGCACTTGTTATGTGCTTAATAGAGTTTATTTTATGTGTAGGTGAATTGGAGATGGAAACGGAGCTAAAGGGATGCAAATACATCGAAAATACGCAAAAGGAGACACCCGGGCGATAGCCGGGCGTTTGCCCCCTAAAGCCTGACCCTACCTGGCGTTAGGGGGCGTTTACCCCATAAGGCCAGGAAGCCCCTGGCGTTAGGGGGGCGTTAGGGCCCAAACGCCAGGCCTGCCCTGGCCTTAGGGGTGCGTTAGAGCCCAAACGCCC
>ML435916.1:0-91676 GCA_005239525.1 Nicotiana knightiana | reverse complement strand
TTGGAGAATATGAGGGGGAAGTTGGTGAGGTGACTACTGATAGAATCACCTTGTTTGGTAAAAGAACAATCCTGAAGGAAAAGTTTTTGAAGGATCTTGAGGAACCTGGGATGAGATACATGCTGGACATACTGAATGTTCATGGGTGGAAGAACATGGTTCTTCATATTGAAGAAAGGTTCGATAGAGTTGAACTGGTGGACTTCATGGGTAATGCAGTGGTTAAGCACAGTAGGTCATTACCATAGTCAAAGGAATTCAAGTTTCCTTTGATGCTAAAGAAATGGGAGAAATTCTGCAAATTCCTATTGAGGGCTATGAGGATTACATGAGCCAAAGATGGCCTAGTTTGGATGTGATGGCCTCAGCAATCAATATTACCAGATTCTTTAGTGATAATGAAAGGTAAATTGAACCCAGGCCAATCTACAAAAGTGAAATGAAGCAAGAACACAAGTTGCTCTTCGAGTTTGCAATCAAATTCTTGCTGCCAAGACAAGAAAGAAGGCACATAGCCAACTATATGGATTTGACCTTGATGGAATGTTTGTTTAGGATTAAGCAGATAAATCGGCCAGCCTTCATCATCCAACTCTTGGACAGAGTTGTGAATGGAACAAAAGCAAATGCAATTCCATATGGCTTTATTTTGACTGTTGTGCTTGCTCATTTTGATGTTCCTATGTAAAAGGCTGAGATGGCTACTACCAAGGATTATTTTGGGAAGGATACTTTGCTGGCTTGTGATTATACTGTCAATGTTCCTGCAGATAAACCTGGTTCATCTAGGAAGAAGCATGTCAACAACAAAGTTAGAACTCTGGTGCAGGAAAGCAAGATCAAGGATATGAAAATCCTTCGTTTGAAGTCTCGTTTGATTGAGGTTGAAGCTGAGCGGAATGCACTCAGGGCTGAATTAGCAAAAGAGAAAGAAAAGAACGAGAGTGTTCTTAATCAGATGCTTTCTCTTCTACAAACCAAGTCCACAACCTCCTCTGCACCTTCCAATCCTTAGGCTGTCCAGAGCTTCCAAAACCCCTCTTTAGACCAATTGTTCAGTTTCTTCTGTTTTTATTCTGTTTTGCTCATGGTTAGGGCTGTTTTTGTTTTGTTTGTATGGTGTTTGATGTATGTTCCTAATCAATGAACTTTTTTTGTGTTGTTATTGACTTGTCTCAATTTCTTAGTTAGCTTACATTAATTGGTTTCGTATGATGATTAATCATGTTTGCACCTGCAGTAGCCTAAATGGCCATGAGTAATTGTTACCAACACTGGTGAGTTTATCATTTTGCAAACTTTTCGATGATGCCAAAAGGGGGAAAGAAAAAGTGTTTTGATATTTCAGCTTTTATATTTCAAGTGATATTTATAACCTAATAAACCTAGTTTCTCTATGATAAATCCTTAAAAACATACAAAGTGTTTGAGTTGTATACAAGGAGAAGCATAGAGTTTGTCATCATCAAAAAGGGGGAATTTGTTGACCCAAGTCACTGCATATTTTTGAAGATTGACAAATGTCTGACGAGTTGAACCAGGTCCATCAGAGCACACATACTTGACCTGACGAGTTGGCACACAAACCTTATATGCATAGGAGATAAATGCGAGTGTGAAGTATCAGTGAACAAGGAGAGTATCTTCTATTGCGAAAAGGGTGCAAATTGATAAGAGAATATAAGTCGAATTCAGCAAGGACAGAAACGAAGGAAGGAAGTTGAGTTTGATAATAACTTGTTCTCCCATGTAGAGTCGGACCAGAACTCAACTGACTTTATAAATAATTGGAGTATTCTTGCTTGAATCGAGGACGCACAAGTGCAGAAGTGAATCAAGAGCTGAAAGTAAAATTCCCAGGTATTTGCAAGCAGAATTGTTGTGCGACACAAAGGCTATAGACCAGCTAAAAGAACCAGTTCCATCTATTTATCATTGAGTCTAGTTGGCTGTAGTAGGAGTTTTAATATTGTATCTTTTTAGCTTTCATAAAAGCAATTGTAATAGGTACAAATTGTTCAAGTTAGAGTTAACTTGAAGTTTGTAGAAATTAGTTAGGGGCTAGTTACTACAAAGGGATTAGAGTTAGTCCTAGGATTACAAAAGAGTTTATTTTGTAAGTCCGTTTGGCTCAGAGTTTTAGTGAAGAGTTCGAGAAAATCCTACTGAGGAGTAGGTCGTGGTTTTTTCACCTTTTGAGCCAGCTGTTTTCCACGTAAAAATCTCTGTGTTTTTACTTTACTTCTTTTATTATTCCGCAACAGTAGTAGTTGGAACACCAAGAAGAACCAGGTTCTTCTGTTAAGACAACACTCAAAAATTGGGTACCACACAAAGTAACCTATCTTCTTGCATGGTATTGACGTCTAAAACGTCACCTGCATTTCAGGATACACTGGCATAGTTCTTGAGCATGTTTGGTACTCTAACTTAGGCGGGGTTGATTCCACTTGCACTAGTCACATCTCAGGTTGGGGGAGGAGCACAGACTCCTGCAGGCTGTACCTCAGAGCAGCCGGTCCATGTGGACCAGGTCCTAGAGGTTATATCGATGCAGCCGGTTATCCCGATTCAGCTCGAGGTTAGGGCAGCCACATCTGAGCAGGAGGAGCTCAGACTTGAAAGGTACAAGAAGTATCACCCTCCTACTTTCAGCGGCCTAGATTTAGAGGATCCATAGGGTTTTCTGGAGAACTGCCACTCTTTTCTCCATATCATGGGTATTGTGGAGACGAGTAGGGTTGCTTTTACTATATTCCAACTGTCGAGATCGGCGTATCAGTGGTGGAGGGCTTATGAAGAGGGTAGCCCAGTCGAGGCAGCTTCACTCACATGGACTCGATTTTCAGAGATGTTCCTGAGAGAGTTTGTTTCCCAGAGCCTTCAGGATGCATGGACCATGGAGTTTTCAGTGGCGCCAGGGTGCTATGATCGTGTCCGAGTATGCTGTCAGAATTAGTGAGTGGTCCACACATGCAGCTATCTTTGTTTCCACAGTCAGATACCGAGTCTGTCGATTTATCGAGGAGCTCAACTACGGTATTAGATATCCCATATCAGCAGGTGTCAGAGATCGCATGGAGATTAGAGGGTATGTGGGGCCGGTATAGAGAGGACAGAGAGTTCACGAGGACTCGAGATTCTGGAGGATATAGTGGTTCCTGCGCCCCAATTGCATCCTGTCATGGTAAAGGCTATGTGAGTCATCTAGTTCATTCAGAACATCCAGCTTCTAGTGGTAATCTGACTACTTCCAGGTCTCAGGTTGCCCATTATGTATCGACACTGTCTAGTGTACCTCCTGCATGGGGTGTTTTCAGCGCTTAGTCTAGCCAACCAGGTCCGAGCAAGGTTCAGCAACCCCATCCTCTGACAGATTCTTTTGAATGTAGTGATACTCGTCATATGGTGAGGGACTGCCCCAGACTTAGGAGGGGTGCAGCTCCACCAACTACTCAGGCACCACGTATTCCACAGGGTCCCCAGACTTCTTAGGCCATGGTTACTGCCCTAGTTTCCCCACCTACCCAGCCAGCTAAGGGTAGAGGTCAGGCGGGTAAGGGTCGCCATAGAGGGGGAGGCCAGGCTAGATGTTATGGTTTTTCTAGGTAGGACAGAGGAAGTTGCATCAGACGCAGTTATCACAAGTATTTTTCCGATTTGTCATAGAGATACATCAGTCTTATTTGATCTAGGATCCATTTATTCATATGTATCATCTTACTTTTCCCCGTATTTGGGTATATCTCGAGATTTTTTGAGTTCTTTTATATATGTGTCCATGCCTGTGGGGGATTCTATTATTGTTGACCGTGTGTATCAGTCGTGTTTACTTGTTATTAGTGGTTTTGAGACCAGAGTTCACCTATTTTTTCTCAGTATGGTAGACTTTGATGTTCTTTTGGGCATGGACTGGTTGTCACCCTATCAAGATACACTTGATTGTCACGCCAAGAGGGTGACGTTGGCTATTCGAGGTTTACCGTGGTTGGAGTGGAGGGTTTATGTTCCTAGTAGGGTTGTGTCCTTCCTTAAGGAACACAAATGGTTGGAAAGGGGTGTGATGCATATGTAGCCTTTATGAGTGATTTCATTGTTGATACTCCTATTGTTGAGTCCGTTCCAGTAGTGAGAGACAATACAGATGTATTTTCGGCAGATCTTCCGGGCATTCCCGATAGGGATATTGATTATGGTGTTGACTTGTTTTTGGGGCACTCAACCCATTGCTATTCCAGCATATCGTATGTCTTTATCAGATTTGAAGGAGTTAAAAGAGTAGTTGCAAGAGTTGATTGACAAGGGTTTCATTCGGCCTAGTGTGTTATCTTGGGGTGATATGGTTTTGTTTGTAAAGAAGAAGGATGGTTCCATGTGCATGCGTATTGATTATCGGCAGCTCAACAAGGTTACAATGGAGAGCAGATATTCATTGCCATGAATTGATGACTTATTTGATCAGCCACAGGGCGCCAGAGTGTTCTCAAAGATTGATTTGTGATCAGGGTATCATCAGCTGAAGGTTCGGGATCCGTATATTCCAAAGACTGCTTTTATGACTCGGTATGGTCACTCTGAGTTCCTTGTGCTTTTATTTGGGCTGACCAATGCCCTAGAAGCATTCATGCACTTGATGAACATTGTATTCCAGCTATATCTTGATTCATTTGTCATTGTATTTATTGACGACATCTTGGGTACTCCTAGAGCTGAGAGGATCACGAGTAGCACCCGAGGATCATGCTCCATACCTTGAGAGAAAAGAAGTTGTATGCAAAATATTAAAAGTGTGAAATCGTGCTTGATTCGGTGGCATTTTTGGGTCATGTGGTGTCGACTGAGGGGATCAAGGTAGATTCGAAGAAGATTGAAGCAATGTAGAGTTGGCCTAGGCAGTAGTCAGCTATTGAGATCCGAAGTTTTCTTTGTTTGGTCAGGTATTACTATCATTTCGTAAAGGGCTTCTCATCTATTACTGCACCTATGACCAGATTGACCTATAAGGGTGCTCCATTCAGATGGATCGATGAGTGTGAGAACAGCTTTCAAAAGCTCAAGACTGCTTTGACTACAGCCCCAGTATTGGTGTTACCTATGGGTTCAGGGTCATACATTGTGTACTATGATGTGTCGAGTTGGCCTTGGCGTGGAGTTGATGCAAGACGGTAAGGTGATTGCCTATGCGTCTAGACAGCTGGAGGCGCATGAGAAGAATTATCCTGTCCACGACCTGGAATTAGTAGCTATTGTTCATGCCTTGAAGATTTGGCGGCACTATTTGTACGGTGTTCCCTGTGAGGTCTATACTGACCACTGAAGTCTACAAAATCTATTCAAACAAAAGAATTTAACTTGCGGTAGCAGAGATGGTTAGAATTGATTAAGGACTACGATATCATTATTCTGTATCATCCCAGGAATGCCAATATGGTGGCTGATGCTTGAGTCAAAAGGCAAAGAGCTTAGGCAATTTAGCATATCTACTGTCAGCATAGAGGCCATTAGCATTGGATTTTCAAGACTTGCCCAACAAGTTTTTTAGATTGGATGTTTCGGAGCCGAGTCAAGTTCTGGCTTGCGTGGTTTCTTGGTCATCTCTATATGATTGTATCAGAAAGCGTCAATATGACGAACCCTATTAGCTTGTTCTTAAGGACACGATACGGCACGGTGATGCCAAGGAGGTTTCTAGTGGAGATGACGGTGTGTTGAGAATGTAGGGATGATTATATGTTCCCAACATTGATAGATTACGTGAGTTGATCCTTTAGGAGGCCCATAGATCTCGGTACTCCATTCGTCCAGGTGCATCTAAGATGTATTAGGATTTGAGGCAGCACTACTAGCGGAGGAGAATGAAGAAAAATAGTGGAGTGTGTTAGTTCGGTGCCCAAATTGTCAGCAGGTGAAGTATGAGTACCAAAAGCCAGATGGGTTGCTTCAGAGACTTGAGATTCTTGAGTGAAAATAGGGGCGAGTTACCATGGATTTCGTTGTTGGGCTCCCACGGGCCCAAAAGATGTTTGACGCATTATCGGTGATTGTGGACACTAATCTTCCCTGTTTTCTCTTCCTCTTTTTCCCCCCTTACTCCACTCATCCTATTTCAATAGTTGTTTTCAGTTCTCAAATACAAAGCTCTATATATTTCTTTACTAACTGGATGAATTAATAGATTATGTGAATCTTATACATGTCGTGCTGCAATTGTTAGTTTCATTATAGCCTATTTTGTGAATAGCTTTACTAGTGTAGGCAGGACGGATCTATATATGGGGTGATGTTTTATACGTCAGTACCACACAAGAGCGGGGGTGATTTGTGTGGTGTCCAATTTTTGAGTACTGTCTCAATAGAAGAACCTGCTTCTTCTTGGTGTTCCAACTTCTACTGGTGCGGAATAATAAATGCAGTAAAGTAAAAACACAGAGATTTTTACGTGGAAAACAACAGGCTCAAAAGGTGAAAAACCACGACCTACTCCTCAGTAGGATTTTCCCAAACTCTTCACTACAACTCTGAGCCAAACAACATTTACAAAACAAACTCTTTTGTAAACCTAGGACTAACTCTAATCCCTTTGTAGCAAACTAGCCTCTAGATAATTGCGACAAGCTTCAACTTAACTCTAACTTGAACAGTGTGTACCTATTATAATTACTTTTAATAAAGCTAAAAGATACAATATTAAATCACCTACTACAACCAACTAGACTCGAAAGACAAACAGATGGGACTGGTTCTTCTAGCTAGCCAGTAGCCTTTGTGTTGCACAAGGATTCTGCTTGCAAAATTTCTCTGGCAATTTTTCTTTAAGTTCTTGCTTCAATTTTTTCTTTTTGCGATGATTCTTCGGTAGGAATACTTCAACATTATATAGTGCCAGACGTTGAGATGTTCTTGTTTAGTTCTAATTGAACTCTTCCTTGGTGGAAGAGTTTGTGTTTATCTCAACTTCCTGCCTTTGTTTCTGTCCTTGCTATACTCGAACTCTAACCTCTTATCAACTTGCAACTTTTTCGCATTAGGAGACAACCTCTTAGTTCATGGATAATTCACATATCATGTTTATCTCCTGTGCACGTACGGTTCTTGTGCCAATTGGTTCGTTCGAGTATGTTTTCCCTGATGGACCTAGTTCAACTGGGTAAGCATTTGTCAATCTTCAAAACAATGCAGTGACTAGGGTCAACAAATTCCCCCTTTTTGATGATGACAAACTCTGTGCTCAACCCTGTATAAACTTCAAACACTTTTTATGGTTTTAAGCATTTATCATGGAGAGAACAGGTTCATTAGGTTATAAATATCACAACGTTTTGAAATTTTGAAAAAGCACATATCGTCCCCCTTTTGGAATCATCGAAAAGTTCCAAAATGATAAACTTACCAGAGTTGTTAACAATTACTCATGGCCATTGAGGCAACTGTAGGTGTAAAACATGATTAATCATCAAAAGAAACCAATAAATGTAAGCTATCTAAGAAACCGAGACAAGACAATAACAAAAACAACATAATTCATTGATTAGAACGCAATTCAAGCACCATAAAAAAAACTAAAGTAGTCACTACCATGAGCAAAGACAACCAAAAAACAGAAACAGAACAAATCCCAAACTGGGCAATGAGGGGGGTTTTTGGTGGCTCTGGAATTCCTAAGGTTGGGAAGGGGAAGATGAGGTTGAGGTCTTGGCTTGAAGGAGGGAAAGAATTTGTTGAAGAACACCTTTATTTTTTTCCTTCTCCTTGGCTATTTCAGATCTGAGAGCATCCCGCTCACCTTCAACCTCATGAAGGCGAAATTTCAATAGAAGGATCTCCACATCCTTTATCTCTCCTTCTTGCCAATGACCTGACTTTGTTATTGACTGGCTGCTTCCTATATGAACCAGGTTCATCCTCATGAACATTAACAATATAATCACGTGTGAGCAAATTGTTCTTCCCAAAATAATCCTTAGCATTAGCCATCTTAGCTTTCTTCACAGGAACCTCAAAATGGGCAAGCACAACTGTCAGAATAAAGCCATAAGGAATAGTGTGTGCTTTGGTTCCATTTACAACTCTGTCCAAGAGATGAATGATGAAAGTTGGCCAGTTAATCTTCTTTCCCCTGTACAGGCACTCCATAAGCGTTAAGTCCATGTAACTGGCGATGTACCTACTCTCTTGTCTTGGCAGTAGAAACTTGATCACAAATTCGAAGAATAGCTTGTTCTGGGGCTTCATTTCACTTTTGAACACTGGCCTGGGCTCAGGTTCCTCTTCATTTTCACAAAAGAATCTGGTGATGTTGAGAGCTGAGGCCATTCCATCGAGACTAGGTCATCTTTGCCTAGTGTAATTATCATAGCCCTCAGCAGGGATATTCAGAATCTCTCCCAGCTCCTTTGCATCAAATGTGATCTGAATCCCCTTGACTGTGGAGGTTACCCTGCCATCCTTCACACTTGCATTGGCCATAAACCCCACTAGTTTGTTCCTTGCCAGCTTTCCTTCCAAGTGAAGGACCATGTCCTTCCATCCCTGCACATCCAGCGCATTATCGAAAAGATCATTCCGGGTTCTTCCAGATCTGTCACCAGCTTTCCTTTAAGAATAGTACTCTTTCCAAACATGGTTAGTTTGTCAGATTGCTCACCTGAGATTTCCTCTTCTTCTCCAATCCATTCTCTCTCTTCTTTTTCTTCTTCTACAACCTTCACTTTCTTGGCCTTGGACCTGGTCTTTTTAGCAGTGCTTTAGGGTGTGGCAGACACAGAAGCTGACTTCTTTGAAAAATTCTTAGCCTTCTTGGGCTTGGATGTCTCAACCACAACTGGAGCCGCCTGCTCCACATGATGGACCAGGTCCATCGTAACATCATCAACAATAACAGCCTCAATAATCTTCATTAATCACAGGAGCGGGGCCACAAACAGCTAACGTGGTACTGTCCTCTCCAGATCCACTTACAGAACCTCCTTGTCCCTATCTCTCAAGAATTTTATTTTCCTCCAGTTTTCTTTGCCTATCTGGAACATCTACATCAACAACTGACCCAACCAACACAAACCTATTTTCAGTAGTAGCAGTTTCAGATTCAACTTCAAGATTGCCTTTCTCAAAACTGGATGAACCTGGTGCTTCATCCTCATTAGCGGATTTGAAGGATTCACTTGAAGATTCACATGAACCTTGTTGGCTTTAAGAATTTCCTCCAAGAATTTTGCACGGGAGCTAGAAGAAACTGATTTTCTGGCCAAAACATTTACTCTTCGTGCCCTGGGGGCTGGAGTAGGGTTAGGTGAGGGTTCATAAGTGGGTTCAAGAACTGGAGAGTTTGGGAGGGATGAAGATCTGTTTGGTGAATGTGAACTATAAACTGAAGGAGAATTAGAACTGCAAGTTTCTTCCCCGTGATCAGGGTTTGTGGAGGAAGATGAAGCAGGGGGTGGTGAAGACATTGTTATGAATAATTTTGGAAGAGAGAAGAGAATCAGTTTTGGTTTGAGAAGAATAAAGAACTTGGTTC
This sequence comes from Nicotiana knightiana, assembly GCA_005239525.1. Taxonomy (NCBI): domain Eukaryota; kingdom Viridiplantae; phylum Streptophyta; class Magnoliopsida; order Solanales; family Solanaceae; genus Nicotiana; species Nicotiana knightiana. The sequence continues at coordinate 82,159 of ML435916.1, read as the reverse complement.
GACTTATGATGTTATGAAGAGGGGAAGTAATGATGGCTCTTTTATAAGATATGGCTATGAATTATACAACGGGCATAATTTTTAATCAAGTGAGAGTCTAATCGATGTAGGAGTGTCATTGATTAGACGATTAAGAATCCCCTAAATCTAGGCTAATTAAGTAGCGATCAGACTTCTTGGAACGAGTTCATTTTGGGATAAGTACAAAGAATTTGAAATTAACCAAATATAGATAGAGTCCTTCTCATGTGTGACTGTAATTAATTCAATAATTGTATGGAGATGAGAACGTACCTCGTCAGTCAGATGAACCAGCAGGGATGAACCAGGTTCATCGTATTAAAGTCTATAATTTGCCTCAGTTTACAAAGACAAAAAAATATCATTACCAACTAAGGAATCATATTAATACATGGCAAGAGAGTACGGCAGCAAAGTCATGATACTGAGCAATGATTAGTCTGGTTGATTATCTATGTTAGTGCTTCTAGATATATATATATATATATATATATATATATATATATATATATATATTCAAATTCCTTTTTTCAATTAGGTGATCTTCATCATCTCTAATTCAAGTCGGTTTCTCTTAAAATGCTATCTACTTAGTGCTTTAGTAAGGATATATGCAATTTGTTGGTCAGTAGCACAAAATTCGATTGAGATCATTCCTTTTTCATACTTATCCCTTAAGAAATGGTGTGTAACATCTATGTGCTTAGTTCTTTTATGATGAACTGGGTTCTTCGTCATACTAATTGCACTAATGTTGTCACAGAAAATAGGTATGCATCAAACATCTATACCAAAGTCCAGGAGTTGTTGCTTGATCCATAGCAACTGAACACAACATGGGGATGCAGCCACATACTCAGCCTTAGCAGTAGACAAGGCTACTGAATTCTGTTTCCTGGTTGCCCAAGACACAAGGCAGGAGCCCAAAAAGTGAGCCATGGCTGAAGTACTTTTCTTGTCAACTAGGAAACCTGCATAATCAGCATCAGCATATCCTACAAGGTTGAAATTACTACCTTTAGGATACCAAAGGCACAAATCAGTGATGCCTTTCAGATATCCCAAAATTCTCTTCACTGTAGTTAGGTGGGACTCCTTAGGATTTGCCTGAAACCTGGCACAAAGTCCTACACTGAACACAATATCAGGTCTGCTGGGACTGAGATATAATAGAGACCCTATCATCCCTCTATATAGCTTCTGATCAACGGATGAACCAGGTTTATCCACATCTAATTTTGTAGTTGTGGCTATGGGGGTGTCTATTTCCTTTGAGTCTTCAATTTTAAATTTATTGAGCAATTCTTTCACATACTTTTGTTGATGGATCATTGTTCCATTTGAGTTTTTCTCGATTTTCAAGCCTAAGAAGAAGTTTAGCTCACCTATCATACTCATCTCAAACTCACTCCCCATAAGTATAGAAAATTCCTTACTCAATTTTTCAGAAGTCACCCAAAATATGATATCATCCACATATATTTGCACAACCAGGAGTTCTTTACCCTTTTCCTTTAAGAGCAAGGTGCTGTCAATTTAACCTCGTTTGTATTCATGTTCTAGCAGGAATTTTGATAGACGCTCATACCATGCTCTTGGTGCTTGTTTAAGACCATAAAGAGCCTTGTCATATTTGTATACATGATCAGGTGACTCCTTGCTTTCAAAACCTGGAGGTTGTTTGACAAATACATTTTCCTTCAGATAGCCATTGAGGAAGGCACTCTTAACATCCATCTGATGGAGAATTAATTCCATGTGTGCAGCAAAATGCTATAAGAAGTCTGATTGCCTCCAGTTTTGTCCACAGGGGAAAAGGTCTCATCATAGTCAATTCCCTCTTCTTGATTGTATCCTTGAACAACCAGTCTAGCCTTGTTTTTTGTAACAGTTCCATCCTTGTCAAGCTTGTTCCTAAAGACCAACTTTGTGCCAATCACTGATCTGTCTAGTGGTCTGGGTACCAAGTGCCATACTTGACTTCTTTCAAATTGATTCAGCTCTTCTTGCATGGCGTTTACCAAGTCAGCATCCTATAGGGCTTCACCAATGTTCTTTGGTTCAATCAAGGATCGAAAGGCATCAAACGCACATAGATTTTTATAAGAGGATCTTGTTTTGATTGTAGATGTCAGATCTGTTATGATGTTCTCAAGAGGGTGAGAACTCTGTTATCTGTGTGATTTGAGAACCAACTTTTCACTTCTAGATAGTTCCATGGTGTCTTGTTGTTGTGGAACCGGATCAGGGCCAAGGTTCACATGTTGAGTTCCCCTTGTCATGTTGCTTGGGGTAGTTGGACCTGGTCCATCACCTGTTTCATCATCCATACTTGCTTCAATGTTTTTACTGCTTCCCACTGAGGACATTTCTTGATAAGGTGGTCAGTCTTTCCACACTTGTAGCATCCCTCGTTGGTTGGCCTTTCTGGATATTTTGCTTTGTTGTAATTTCCTCCTCTAGAGATGCCCTTCTTCCTTATGAGAAACTTTCTGAATTATTTGGTAATCATGGCCATCTCATCTTCCTCAAGATCTGCTCCCTCAGTGATTCTCATTGCTAGACTCCTCTCCTTTTTTGGACCATCCATCTTCATTGTCTGCCTTCTAAGTTCATAGGCAGTAAGGTTTCCAATTAGTTCATCCAATCTTAGGGTTGCCATATTTTTGGATTCCTGGATAGCAGTGATTTTGCTTTCCCAGTAGATTGGTAAGACCCTTGTAAGGATCTTCTCTACCCTGTCCTCTTCAAGAATGACTCTACCAAGAGACTTAAGTTCATTTGTCAAAGTTGTGAACCTTGTGTACATCTCTTGGATTTTCTCTCCTTCTTTCATAATGAAGTTTTCATACTGTAAGTATAGTAGAGTGCCTCTTGATCTTTTTACCTGAGGTGTTCCTTCATGGGCTACTTGCAAGGTATCCCATATTTCTTTGGTTGTGGTGCAACTTTGGATTCTGCTATACTCGTCTGGACCTAGTCCACACACTAGCCACTTCTTTACCTTTGCATTCTTCTCCCATTTCTTCAGATCCTCAGCAGTGCAGTCAGCTCTAGTCTTTGGTACATCTACACCTTCAGCAGTCTTCTTCGTGGTAGCTAGAGGACCATCAGTGACTATGTCCAAAATTTCATAGTCTTCTCCAATCAGGTGGTCCTTCATCATGTTCTTCCACCAAGAGTAATACTGGCCATTGAAGAGTGGTGGCCTTGCAGTTTTTTGACCCACCCCATTTCCAGGTTGTGCACTCATTTTGATCTTTTCCAAGGTGTTAGCCTTTTCAAGGATAACCTCCTCTGATACCAATTTATGATTTATACGTCAATACCACACAAGAGGGGGGGGGGTGATTTGTGTGGTGTCCAATTTTTGAGTACTGTCTCAATAGAAGAACTTGGTTCTTCTTGGTGTTCAAACTTCTACTGGTGCAGAATAATAACTGCAGTAAAGTAAAAACACAAAGATTTTTATAAGGAAAACACCTGGCTCAAAAGGTGAAAAAACCATGACCTACTCCTCAGTAGGATTTTCCAAAACTCTTCACTACAACTCAGATCCAAACAACATTCACAAAATAAACTATTTCGTAAACCTAGGACTAACTGTAATCCCTTTGTAGAAAACTAGCCTCTAGCTAATTGCGACAAGATTCAAGTTAACTCTAAGTTGAACACTGTGTACCTATTACAATGCTTCTAATAAAGTTGAAAGATACAATATTAAGTCACCTACTACAACCAACTAGACTCGAAAGATAAACAGATGGAACTGGTTCTTCTAGCTAGTCAGTAGCCTTTGTGTTGTACAAGGATTCTGCTTGCAAAATTTCTCTGGTAATTTTGCTTTCAGTTCTTGCTTCAATTCTGTCTTTGTGCGATGATTCTTCAGTAGGAATACTTCAACATTATATAGCGCCAGAAGTTGAGATGTTCTTGTTTAGTTCTAATGCAACTCTTCCTTGGTGGAAGAGTTTGTGTTTATCTCAACTTCCTGCCTTTGTTTCTATCCTTGCTGAACTCGAAATCTAACCTCTTATCAACTTGCAACCTTTTCGCATTAGGAGACAACCTCTTAGTTCATGGATAATTCACAGATCATGCTTATCTACTGTGCATGTGCGGTTCTTGTGACAATTGGTTCGTTCGAGTATGTTTGCCCTGATGGACCTGGTTCAACTGGGACGGCATTTGTCAATCTTCAAAACCATGCAGTGACTTGGGTCAACATGGGGTTTGGGGTGGTGTGCCACACGTTTACTCGGATAAAATCTTATATATATGCTAGTATTTTTCTCAAAAAACACCTACATAAACAACAAGTGGCACCCCATTCCAGAAAATGATTGTAGGTGTCGTGGTTGAAGCCAAGAGCGTATCTAGGGGGTTCCATGGGGCACGTGAACTTTTCTCCCCTCCCTAAATAATGTATAGTAATGTTATATTTTTTTCAAAAATACTTAAATATATGTGTTTGTGCCCCCATGCTTAAAATTTTATATGAAGAGATAATTACTGGGTGTACCTCTCTAAGTGAGATTGCAAGGTTAAATCTTATGTCAATCTTGTTGGTGTTTTCCTTTTTTTCTAGAACTACACGCCCACGTGAGATGGACATGTCTATTGTCACATTGAAATTTCGATTCTTCTTTTGTCATCATAAAATCTTATTTGATTAACCAAAATGTGTATATTAAAATTAGTAGGAGTGTATGATATAGCATATAGTCAATGGGTTCAACTGATCCTAACATTTTCAACTTGAAAAATAGATAAATGCAAAAAAAATTACTATTTAAAAAAATTAATTTTGAATTTATAATACCAAAGGTGTAATGGGTGTAGAATTGTAAGAACTAAAGTTTGAACATGTAAAATTTATATCCTGGATCTACCTCTTCTTACTAATGCACCCATCGTGTTAAAACCCTGAATCCGCCTCTGGTTAAAGCGTTAAAATTTTATATGAAGAACCCATGATCGAGACTCTTTCGATTATGGTAGTAGTTGCTCATATGGTAGTAGTTGCTCCCTTGTTACCTTTCCTATATTTTCTTTATGCTCCTTTCAATTTTTTTATTTTCTCCATCTTTGTTATTCACTTTTTTATACAATCCCATTTTATTATTTATTTAAATTGAATATTTGCTTAATTTTCTTTTCTGGATCTTCAATATTTATTTGGACGTAACTTTAATCTTTTCCTTTTGACCCATCTAATGTTATTTTATTAATTTCACAAATGTTTTAGGGTGATGCATCAAAGACATAATATTAATCGGCTACCTGTAAATTGAAGGGGCATATCACATATTCGTTTATGCATTAAAGAATCTTTCAAATTGAACTGAATTTTTCAAAATGGATCAAACCGAATTGATCTAATCCAAAGCGGGTCGAATCGACTGATTGTACACTCTAATTTCAGTTTTCTTCACTAGTGGTCGATATGCGTTAAAATAGTGGCACCCGTAGCCATCAAATTCTGCATTTGTCTCTCGATGTAGGCCTTATTGATCAAATGGGCAACTTCTTTTGCAGAACCATTATTTATACTAGCTGCGAAATTCGGCAATAAGATCAAATTTGAATTCGATGTGTTTGGGTGTGAAAAAACGTGAAGACATGGACTTAAACTCTATTGACAGCCATTAAAATTTTTTGAAACTTTGAATTCATAAACCGAATTTTGTAAAATTATTATTTATTTGGATTGAATCTTATTGCAAATGATTGAGATGATCCTTTGGAGTTTATATCTCTATTTTGAGAAAAGTCTGGTGAAGATTCGAGTTGGTTGTTATCACGACCCAAATCATAATTTAGGTCGCGATGGCGCCCAACAGTGGTGTTAGGCAAGCTAACGCTTACCAGTTTTAAACAATTATTAGCATGATGATAGTCTGTGACATAAAGTAAAATCATAAGATACATGAGCCAAAAGATAAACATATGTATAAATATACAGCCCGAACCCAAAATATACGCTACGTGTGTGCCAGGAACTGGTGTAACAAGTGTCATGGGAAATTATCTGAATATAAAAGGATAATATATATATATATATATATATATTATCCTTTTATATTCAGATAATTTCCCATGACACTTGTTACACCAGTTCCTGGCACACACGTAGCGTATATTTTGGGTTCGGGCTGTATATTTATACATATGTTTATCTTTTGGCTCATGTATCTTATGATTTTACTTTNATATATATATATATATATATATATATACAATCCCACTGTCTGAATGAAGTAGACGGGAAAATGACAAAAGAAACTCCAGGGCGCTGCCAGAGATCATCAGGAAGAGCAGCTCACCGCGAAGTCGAATCAGCTCAAGTCAGTATCTATCACCGGCCTGATAATCAGATGTACCAGCCTTCGGACCTTTACAGTCAAGTACAGAAGAAGAAGAAGTGCATCACGAGTACATAATAAATATGTACCCAGTGAGTATCCCGCCCAAACTCGAAGGAGTAGTGACGAGAGGTCGACTAGGTACTCATTAAGGTCCAGCAATGTAATATATAACGAGATATGGCTAAATCAATAAGCATGAGAAACAGTGAACAACAAGTACATAGCAAATAACGAAATCCAGATAATAACTAAAAAGGAACAAAAAAGTACCAAAATCTCTTCTTAACCAATACCTGACACTCCAGTATAAGTGACTCAGAACTCAAGTGATCATACACATACCAGGACAAGACGACCGGCCGGAATCATAAGGGTGGTCATAGGTACTGAGGTCATAAGCTAACCCACGATCGTGAATCATACCTGTGACTCGCGTGCTGATTCAATATAACAAGCTAGCCCATGATCGCGCATCGTACCTGCGACTCGTGTTCTGACTCAATAATGATAAGCTGACCCATGATCGCGCATCATACCTGCGACTCGTGTGCTGACTCAATAATGATAAGCTTACCCACAATCACGCATCATACCTGCGACTCGTGTGCTGACTCGATAACACGTGTGTATATATATAAGTACATATGTGTACCAACTCAACAGAACTGTGTCAACACCACGGATAGCCATCTGGGATCTAAGTCATAATGTTTCATGTCTCCATATCATTTCGACAGTAATTACAACTCATAACACATACAAGGTGCAAATAAGGCACATAGTGGCATGCTCGTGAGTCCTAAAGCTACCCGACATAGCAATATAGTCGCCACGTACGGACTCTTGTCACTTGGTACATACGCGGCCCTCACAACATGTATACATAGCAAATAAGGAATCTATGGGACATTTCCCCCTTACAAGGTTGGAAAGGAGGCTCACCTCGTGACGAAACCGCCCCCGGGGCCAAAGATGCGCCCAAATCTCCGAAATCTACCCTCGACGGCTCGGAACTAGCCAAATATAGCATAACGACATCAATGCATTCTCAAAGTAGGAAATTATTCTAATTTTTACATAATTCAAAATTCTTGAGAAATCCCCAAAATCCAACCCTAGACCCACACGCTCGGATTCCGAAAATTCTCGAAGGGATCATTCACCCGAGCCTAAGGACCATAATTGTGTGATTTATACTTGAATTCATGGCCTTAAATGGATAATTCACAATTTTCCCAAAAGCCCTAAAGTTACTACCCAATTTCATGGATTTGGTACTTTAAAAAAGTGATTATCTAGGAATTTATGTTTAAAACTAGTGTTAAGTAAGGAATTTACTTACCTTGGCAGTATATGGGTCGTGGAGGGTGTTGCTCAACCTTGAAAGCTCACTAATGGAGTTTTTAGATGAGGAAGAATGAAGAAAATCCGTTTTGTAAACATTTATATAGGTCTACCTACAGGTGTTTCCGCACCTACGGTCCCGTACCAGCGAGAAATGAATCGCACCTGCGGAAAATGGCGAGTGGGCTAGGGATCGCACCTCCGGAGGGGTTTCCGCACCAGCGGACCCGCCCCAGCATAAATGGTTCCACACTTGTGAATATTGGGGGGGGCCTGGGTTTCCGCACCTGCGAGGCTGGGACCGCATGAGCAGTCCCGCACTTGCGGCTGGGCAACCGCACCTGCGGTCACACAAGCAACAGCTGCACCAACAGTTGTTTTAGCTAGTTTTTTGCCTCGTTAGGTGCCCGGGAGGCACCTGGGCCCTCCCGAGACTTAATCAAAATATACCAATTACTCCCATCATAATACGGACTCAATTGAGCCTTAGGAACACCCAAAACAACGCTAAAACTCAAAATTACACCCCCAAACCCCAAGAGCCAAACTTAGAAATTTTATGTTTTAGAGACTTCGCTCACAACGCGCCGAACCGGCCTATACAACTCGGAATGACACTCAATTCAGCAGGCAGGTCACAAATAACAAAACGGAACTATTACCGGTTCCGAAATTCCGTTCGGATCTCGATAGCATAAAAATCACGTCCCAAACCAAATTTCAACTTAAGGTAATCCTGATTTCAATTTTGGGTGTCGAAATGCTTCTGGGTCACCGAAAACCCATTCCGAACATACGCCCAAGTCCGAAATTATCATATAGAACTACTGGAGCTGTCAGAACTCGATTCCGAGGTCGTTTGCTCAAAATGTTGACCGAAGTCAAACTTGGCCAAACAGGCCAACCTTAAGGAACCAAGTGTTCCTAAAGCACTCTAATCACTCCCAAATCCCGAACCACCCATCCCCGCAAGTCATAAAGCAAGAATAGCCACTATGGGAAACTTCATTTAGGGGAACGGGGTCCTAATACGCGAAACCACTGGTCGGGTCGTTACATCCTCCCTCTCTTAAACAAATGTTCATCCTCGAACGGGTCTAGAATCGTACCTGAAGTGCTGAATAGTTGTGGGTATTTTTCCCGCAGATCCTCCTTGGACTCCCAAGTCGCCTCCCCAGCTGGTTGGCCTCTCCAGTGGACCTTTTACTGCAGAAACTCTCTTGGACCTCAACTGGCGGTCCTATCTATCAACAATGGCAATTGGCTCCTCCTCGTAGCCCAACTTCTCATCCAACTGAATAGTGTTGTAATCAACCACGTGAGAGAAGTCGGCGTGATACCTCTGAAGCATGGATACATGAAAGACCGGATGAACTCCCGACAAGGCTGGAGGTAAAGCAAGCTCGTAAAAGGCCTCTCCGACTCGCCTCAACACCTTAAATGGACCTATGAACCTGGGGCTCAACTTGCCTTTCTTCCCAATCTCATAATGCCCTTCATCGGAGAAACCTTCAGCATAACCTTATCTCCCTCCATAAATGCTACATCACGCGTCCGCTGATCTGTGTAACTCTTTTGTCTGGACTGTGTTATGCCCAGCCTCTCCTGAATTAGCTTCACCTCTCCAGAGCGTCTCTTACCAGATCTATGCCATATAACCTAGCCTCGCCAGGCTCAAACCACCCTATAGGAGAAGGACATCACCGACCATATAAAGCCTTGAATGGAGCAATCTCGATTCTGGACTGGTAACTATTATTGTACGCAAACTCCGCCAAAGATAAGAACTGGTCCCACTGACCCCCAAAATCAATCACACACGCCCTGAGCATATCCTCCAATATCTGAACCGTGCGCTCTGACTGGCCATCAGTCTGAGGGTGAAATGCTGAACTGAGGTCTATTTGAGTGCCCATCTCACTGTGCAAAGCTCTCCAGAAGTACGAAGTGAACTGAGGACCCCGATCCGATATAATAGACACTGGCAAACCATGCAACCGGACTATCTCTCGAATGTAAATCTGAGCCAGCCTCTCTGTAGTATAAGTAGTATCCACAGGAATGAAATGCGCCGATTTTGTCAATCTATCCACAATGACCCAAATCGCATCAACCTTCCGCAAAGTCCGAGGCAAACCAACTACGAAGTACATGGTGATGCGCTCCCACTTTCATTCAGGAATGGGCATCTGCTGAAATAGGCCTCCTGGCCTCTGATGCTCGTACTTAACGTGCTGCCAATTGAGACACCTAGCCACATACTGCACTATATCCTTCTTCATCCGCCTCCACCAGTAATACTGCTTCAAATCACGATACATCTTTGTCGCTCATGGATAAACAAAATACCGAGAATTGTGTGCCTCTGCTAGAATTCTCCCCCTCAGGCCATCAACATCAGGAACACACAATCGGCCCTAGAGTATCAGAACACCATCCTCGCCCATGGTAACCTCCTTGGCCCTACCCTGGACCACCGTCTCCTGAAGCTCTGCCAGACATAGATCATCAAACATTCGAGCCTTAATCTCTCCCAATAATGAAAATTGAGCAACCACATGAGCTAGAACTCGACGAGGCTCCGAAAGGTCCAATCTCACCAGGCGGTTGGCCAAGGACTTAATGTCCAAGGCTAAAGGTCTCTCCTTAGCTGCAATGTAGCCCTCCTGCTCAAAGCATCTGCAACTACATTCGCCTTGATCGGGTGATACAGAATAGTGATATCATAGTCTTTCAACAACTCGAGCCACCTCCGCTGCCTCAAATTAAGGTCCCTCTGCTTAAATAAATGTTGAAAATGGTGGTGGTCAGTGTAGACCTCACAAGATACACAATACAAGTAGTGCCGCCAGATCTTCAAAGCATGAACAATCGCCGCTAGCTCCAAGTCGTGCACAGGAAAGTTCTTTTCATGAACCTTCAGCTGGCGCGAAGCATAAGCAATGACTCTGCCATCCTGCATCAACACACATCCCAACCCGACACGGGAAGCGTTGTAATACACAGTATACATCCCAGAATCGGAAGGCAATGATAGAACTGGTTCTAAGGTCAATGCTGACTTGAGCTTCTGAAAGCTCGCCTCACACTTGTCGGACCACCGAAATGGGGTATTCTTCTGAGTCAATCTAGTCAATGGAGCTGCAACAGAAGGGAATCCCTCCACGAATCGACGGTAATAGCCTGCTATACCCCGAAAACTTCTAATCTCTGAAGGATAAGTAGGATGCGGCCAACTCTGAACTGCCTCAATCTTCTGCGAATCAACCCTGATACCTTCTCCAGAAACCACATGCCCCAAAAATTCCACAGACTCCAACCAGAACACGCACTTAGAGAACTTAGCATATAGCTTCTGCTCACGCAAGGTCTGAAGCACAACTCGTAAATGCTGCTCGTGCTCACCCAGGCTCCGTGAGTAGATCAAGATGTCATCAATGAATACAATGATGAAGGAGTCAATATATGTCCTGAACACCCTATTCATCAAGTCCATAAATGATGTTGGGGCATTAGTCAAGCCAAAGTACATCACTAGAAACTCATAATGGCCATATCTGGTGCGAAATGCGGTCTTCGGAACATCTGAAACCCGAATCTTCAACTGGTGATAACCCGATCTTATGTCAATCTTAGAGAACACACGAGCACCCTGCAACTAATCAAACAGGTCATCAATGCACGGCAGAGGATATCTGTTCTTGATGGTCACTTTATTCAACTGGCGGTAATCAATGCACATCCGCATAGACCCATCCTTCTTCTTCACAAATAAGATTGGAGCGCCCCATGGCGATACACCCGGCCTGATGGACCCCTTAGCCAATAAATCCTCAAGCTGGCCCTTCAGCTCCTTTAGCTCCTTAAGAGCCATACAATACGGGCGAATGGAAATAGGTTGAGTATCTGGAACCAAATCGATACAAAAGTCAATGTCCCGATCTGGAGGCATGCCGGGAAGATCTGAAGGAAATACATCTGAGAACTCTCGAACAATAGGCACTGAATCAATGGTAGGAGACTCGGCGGTGGTGTCCCGCATAAAATCAAGGTAAGCCAAATACCCCTTCTCGATCATATGCCGAGCCTTCGTAAAGGAGATGACCTGGCTGAATGCACTAACTGAAGAACCTCTCCACTCCAGCCTCGGTGACTCAGGCATGGCTAAGGTAACTGTCTCGGCATGGAAATCAAACACAACATGATAAGTAGATAGCCAATCCATGCCCAAAATAACCTCAAAATCAACCATGTTGAGCAATAACAGGCCGGCTCTAGTCTCAAGCCCACAGAATGTAATCACACAAGATCGGTAGACCTGGTCTACCACCACAGAATCGCCCACAGGAGTGGACACATGCAAGGGAGAACCCAAGGACTCACAAGGAATATCCAGAAAATGAGAAAATAACGCTGAAACATATGAGTATGTAGACCCTGGGTCAAATAACATTGAAGCCTCTCTACCACGAACTGAAATAATACCGGTAATCACGGCGTCTGAGGCCACTGCATCTGATCTGGCCGGAAAAGCATAGAATATGTGTAGCACCTGAATATTGAGCTCCACAACAAGGAGCTAGAGCTGACTGACCCCCTCCGCACTGGCCTCCCCCTCTAGGACGACCCCTGCCAACCTGACCCCCACCTCTAGGAGGTCGAACTACTAGTGCTGAAATCGTAGGCTAGTGACTCTGCTGCACAGTCTTACCCTAATAGCTGGGAGAATCCCTCCTTATGTGTCCTAAGTTCCCACACTCGAAGCACCTTATATGTGACATATCCTGCTGTCCTGAAGAGTGAGACACCCGAATGGCTGGAAGGCGATGAGAATCATCTGACACAGCACTGAAATAGGAACCGGAGGATCTCTGACGGCTGGAGTGATCATTGGGTGAACTATGGATGGCTGGAGGACGGTAGGAGCGCTCTGGCATGGCACTGTACGGAGGCCTCACTGGAACACCCCTGGGAGGTAGTGAAGGTGCTGCATATGAAGGCTGCTGGGATGACAACCTCCGAACTGACCCCTGCCCCTAGCTGGAGCACCCCTGAAATCACCTGTAAGTCTGGCCCTCTTGTCCTACTGACCCTGCTCCATGCTCCTTAGTTGGTATCCCTCAATCCGTCGAGCTATCTCGACTACAAGCTGGTACGGGGTACCCATCTCTACCTCGCTGGCCATAAAGGTTCGAATACCTGGATGTAAGCCTGCCACGAACCGTCGCACCCTCTCGGTATCAGTGGGAAATATCATAAGAGCATGGCGGGATAACTCTGAAAATCTCGCCTCATAATCAGTCACGGACATCGGCCCCTGCTCCAACCGCTCAAAATGACCCCGAACCTCCTCCTTCTCAGAAGGTGGGATGTACTTGTCCAGAAATAGCTGAGTAAACTGACTCCAGGTGACCGAAGGAGAATCTGTTGGCCTAGCGGCGAGCTCTGCCCTCTAGCTGAAATTTAGTGAAGTCGACCCCATGCGACTCTAAGATCCTCATGTTGTGCAGTCTATCCCTGCACCTATCGATGAAGTCTTGGGTATTCTCACCCCGCTCACGCTTGAAGACTGGAGGGCGAAGTCGGGTCCATCTATCTAGTATCTTCTGCTGGTCACCCTCTATAACTAGCCTGGGCTTTGGCGCTGCTACTATAAGTTGCACCCCACCCACGGGCGGTGTACCCGGAGTGTGGAGTGTTGCTGCTGCATGTCATGTGGCCTGAGCGGTAGGGGTCTAGACTCCCCCTCCCGCGCAGGGAAGTGGTAGGATCTACTTGAAGTATGCCTGCCTGGGACACGGTGTCCATGAATCTCAACATACGGCCCATGACCTCCTCGAAGCCGGGCGCCGTCATAAAGTCCGCTAGAGCGGGTGCTACTAGAGGTACCTCATCCTGCTCCTCAAAATTAGGGTCCTTTAGTGGTACGACCGGTACAGCTCTCGTCCCCTACCTCGGGCAGGTGCCCTCCCCCTACCTCAACCACGACCTCTAGCGGCAGGGACAGCGACATCCCCCGGCTTAAGAACATCGGATGCACGCGTCCTCACCATGTGTGAGAGAATAGAAGAACAAATTTGAGTACATCATTGATTGCACGAAAGAATACGAATCAAAGAGAAGTTTCTTAACACCCTATAGCCTCTTGAAGATAAGTACAGACGTCTTCATACCGATTCACAAGACTCTACTGGGTCTGCTCGTGACTCGTGAGACTACATGAACCTAAAGCTCTGATACCACGTTGTCAAGACCCAATTCCTAATTCAGGACGCGATGGCTCTCAACAATGGGGTTAGGCAAGCCAACATGAATTACAGTAAGTGTTACCCTTCCCATTGGATTAATTATCCCAATGCTTACCAGTTTTAAACAATTATTAGCATGATGATAGTCTGTGACATAAAGTAAAATCATACGATACATGAGCCAAAAGATAAACATATGTATAAATATACAGCCCGAACCCAAAATATATGCTACGTGTGTGCCAGGAACTAGTGTCACGGGTGTCATGGGAAATTATCTAAATATACAAGGATAATATATATATATATACACACGCACACACACAATCCCACGGTCTTAATGAAGTAGACGGGAAAATGACAAAAGAAACTCCAGGGCGCTACCAAAGATCGTCAAGAAGAGCAGCTCACCGCGAAGTCGAATCAGCTCAAGTCAGTATCAATCACTGGCCTGATAATCAGATGTACCGGCCTCCGGACCTGTACAGTCATGCATAGAAGAAGAAGAAGTGCTGCACGAGTACATATTAAATATGTACCCAGTGAGTATCCCGCCCAAACTCGAAGGAGTAGTGACGAGAGGTCGGCTAGGTACTCACTAAGGTCAAGCAATGTAATATATGAAGAGATATGGCTAAAGCAATAGGCATGAGAAACAGTGAACAACAGGTACATAGCAAATAACGAAACCCAGATCAAAACTAAAAAGGAACAACAAAGTACCAAAATCTCCTCTTAACCAAGACCTGACACTCCAGTATAAGTGACTCAGAACTCAAGTGATCATACACATACCAGGACAAGACGACCGTCCGGAGTCATAAGGGTGGTCATAGGGACTAAGGTCATAAGCCAACCCAGGATCGCAAATTATACCTTCGACTCGCGTGCTGACTCGATATAATAAGCTAAACCATGATCGCGCATCGTACCTACGACTCGTGTGCTGACTTAATAATGATAAGCTGACCCACGATCGCACATCATACCTGGGACTCGTGTGCTGACTCCATAACAAGTTTGTTATATATATAAGTACATATGTGTAGCAACTCAACAGTGAACTCAACATAACTGTATCAATACCACGGATAGCCATCTGGGATATAAATCATAATGTTTCATGTTTCCATATCAACTTGACAGTAATTAACAGTCATAACACATGCAAGGTACAAATAAGGCACATAGTGACATGCTCGTGAGTCCTAAAGCTGCCCGACATAGCAATATAGTAGCAACGTACGGACTCTCATCAATTGGTACATACGCGGCCCCCACAACATATATGCATAGCAAATAAGGAATCTATGGGGGACATTTTCCCCTTACAAGGTTGGAAAGGAGACTCACCTCGTGACGAGACCGCCCCCGGGGCCAAGGATGCGCCTAAATCTCCGAAATCTACCCTCGACTAGCCAAATATAGCATAACGACATCAATTCATGCTCAAGGTAGGGAATTTATTCTAATTTTTACATAATTCAACATTCTTGAGAAATCCCCAAAATCCAACCCAGGCCCACACACTCGGATTTCAAAAATTCTTGAAGGGATCACTCACCCGAAGTTACTACCCAATTTCATGGATTTGGTACTTTAAAAGAGAGATTAGCTAGGAATTTATGTTTAAAACTAGTGTTAAGTAAGGAATTTACTTAGCTTGGCAGTATATGGGTCGTGGAAGGTGCTGCTCAACCTTAAAGGCTCTCTAATGGAGTTTTTAGATGAGGAAGAATGAAGAAAACCCATTTTGTAAACATTTATATAGGTCTGCCTATAGGTGTTTCCGCACCTGCGGTCCCGCACTAGCGAGAAAGGAATCGCACCTGCGAAAAGTGGCGAGGGGGCTGGGGATCGCACCTGCGGAGGGGTTTCCGCACCAGCGGACCCGCCCCTGCGGAAATGGTTTCGCGCTTGCAAAGGTTGGGGGGGCCTGGGTTTCCGCACCTTTGAGGCTGGGACCGAAGGAGCGGTCCCACACCTGCGGCTGGGCAACCGCACCTGCGATCGCACCAGCAACAACTGCACCGGTAGTTTTTTTAGCTGGTTTTTAGCCTCGTTAAGTGCCCGGGAGGCACCTGGGCCCACCCGAGCCCTAATCAAAATATACCAACGAGTCCCAAATAATAATACAGACTCGCTCGAGCCTTCGGAACACCCAAAACAACGCTAAAACTCAAAATCACACCACCAAACTCCAAGAGCCAAACTTAGAAATTTTAAGTTTTCTAGACTTCGCTCAAAACGCGCCGAACCGACCTATATAACTCGGAATGACACCCAATTTTGCAGGCAGGTCACAAATGACATAACGGAACTATTCTCGGTCCCGAAATTCCGTTTGGACCTCGATAGCATAAAAATCACATCCCAAACCAAACTTCAACTTAAGGAAATCCTGATTTCCATTTCGGGCGCCGAAAAGCTTCCGGGTCACCGAAAACCCGTTCTGAATATACGCCCAAGTCTGAAATCATCATAAGGAACTACTGGAGATGTCAGAACTCGATTCCGAGGTCGTTTGCTCAAAATGTTGACCGAAGTCAAACTTGGCCAAATAGGCCAACCTTAAGGAACCAAGTGTTCCTAAAGCACTCTAATCACTCCAAAATCCCGAACCACCCATCTCCGCAAGTCATAAAGCACGAATAGGCACTATGGAAAACTTTATTTAGGGGAACGGGGTCCTAATACGCGAAACGACCGGTCGGGTCGTTACAGTTGTGATTGGAATTTCATATTGAAACTCGAAAAAGAATACATAAATAAATTGTATATATTTTGTATGTCGGATGTACCAAAATATATATACAATCAACGTGTGTGTGTGTGTGTATATTGTATGTAAATTATAGCTTTTTGATCGAATTTTATACAAAAAAATTGTACTCATTGTGTATATATGTAATTTGTAAACTAGAGTTTTTGACTGGATTTTGTACCAAGAAAAAATTGTATTCAAATTGTATATAAATTATTGCTTTTGATCGGATTTGCTTATATTTTATAAAAAACTTTAATTACGTTTTGTCAATAGAAAAACCTTAAAAAATCCCATGTCCATGCTGGACCTTTGGGCTACAATTTAAATTCCAAATGAACTCAGAACTAATTCTCCAATTTAAGTCAAAAATCCAAATATCTCGGGCTTGTCGCGGTATTCCAAATCCTTGTCAATATAGGAATTAGGAACACACAACCCTTGACATAAATGCCCCGAATGGTTTCTAGCCCGAGAAGCCTCACAATCCTCCTCTTGCTATTCTTGCCCCAGTAGCCTTACATCCTCTTCCATCCATAGCGAACTGGGCAGAACTTCCGCACGATCGAAGATTTCATTGTTTTTGGTGATGTTTCTATCTCATGGCGAACTACTTCCACTAAGGATAATTTTGATATGCCTTCGCCCCAAGTTCCGTTGCTAATGCTGGCTGATAGAGATGATGATTATTTAGAATTTTACTCTTTGTATAGGGAAAACTTTCACGTATATTTCTCCGAGAAGCTAGAGGGCAATAGTGCTTTCCATTAAACGGGTGGTTGTTCACAATGTCGTTTAACTTGTTGCATCATTTCTCCCGTAACCAAATTCAACTTCCTTCACGACAAGTCTTATGTGATTTTGAGGGTCCCGAAGAAGTACCTGAAGGAGATCGAGATCAATCGCTGCATCGACAAAGTTGTCTTATCCCTTCTGAGATATCCCATAATTATAATATCGTACATGACCGTTGTAGGCCTCAAGTTAAATTTGTTCAAATCATTTATCATGTCATTTAAAATTTTTCATTCCCACAAACGACTTTATCATCATCTCGAAGGCCTCACAATCTGGCTTGACTTGGTGGCGAAGCATCAATGAATATATATATATTTCATAAACTAAATAACCATACTTATAGAATCTAACACAAGCATTTAGTATGGTATCAATTGTCTCCAACACTACAGGCCGACCAGCTTCTAATAATATCCTCTGAGCACTAACAGAGAGTTTTCTGGGAAGGAGGATTTATTAACACCATGCATCATAATGCTGAAGATCGTAGATGTGTTCTTCTACTTTATCTACCTTTCCCATTTCAATCCAAAGCAACATCTTGTAGTAAGCTAATCTTGGATGTGAATCAGCATTTCTATCTATTATGAGTTCACGACAAAAGTTAAACTTGTCTACCATGCGAATATCAATAAGATATGGAAGAATGTAATCATAGCTCTCCTCTTCAACTCGGAAACCTTGTTCCTTCATTGATTCAACAAGTTGACAAGAAAGACGAATTTTTATTTTTTTTTCTTCTCTAAACTCCATTATTTTCCATGGATCTCTAATTAAAAATAGGCATATTCCTTAACTCTGATTAGACATAAATAAGTCAAATTTGTTAAGCAAAAAAAAAAGGAAATAAAAGTTAAAATGGGATTCTTCTACACTTTGTGTTTTGGGTTGACGGCTAGCTCACTTGGTGAGCTCCTTGCCTTCCACAATTGAGATGGAGAGTTGATAAACAATCAAAAATGCATATTTTCGGTGTACTTTCATATCATAACTTGTGTGGTTACGATAAGTTACATGAATTTTTGTAGTGAATTATGCTCATTACGTGCATTCTTATGTGTAGGAGCATGTTGGACGTAATGTAAGCAAAGGAAGTTGATTCGGGACCAAAAGACAAAAGAAAGACTTCGCTCGTTCACTCTCGCGTGCGCACAAGAGAGTGAATGAGCTAACCTAAAAAGGCTATTCCGATGTGGGATTATATTATTTCGCTAAATACAAACCCTATCACATATAAATAGTCCTTAAACTCACTTTTGAACGGGTGGAGACATTTTGCAGAGGGGATTCGACCCAAGCAGGCAAGAACACGCTAGGAGCAAGATGGAGAATTCTTCTACGAGTTTTTCACTTTCTTCTTCCTATTTTTCTTATTGGTTATGTATTCTAGTATGTAATTTTGCATACTATTATGAATAGCTAATTTTTTATCTAGGGTTTTGATGGAAACTTTTGTAGGATAAACTCTTGTGATATTTTTATATAATTAGCCGTTGGATTTCCCTACTTGTTCAACTACGTGTTTATTGATGTTGACTGAATGGCCATCAACTGATTGTTCCTATTTAGTGTGTATATTTCTCTAGATAGAGAGAGTACACAGCTAGCGATAACGTCTAAAGTCAGGATTAGAGATAACGAAACCTTGGTGCGATCTTAGTGAGCGGTGAATTAGTGTCAGCTAGCATAGTTCGAGAGAATACGTTTAGTAAATTGTGGTAGTTGCTCGAAAGAGATCTATGACACCCAAAGTACTCAGGATCAGTAGAAAATAGTTAGGGACTTAGCGGGAAGGATTCTGACAATTGTGAAAATCATAACTCTAGACCTCCTTAATTTAGTCTTCAACCCTTAATATCTTTAGTTATTAATTTACTATTTAATTTGTTAGTTAATTAGATAGGCATAAGAATCTTAATAATTAAAACTTATAAATTATTCGAGCTTGCTTTCTCAGTGATATTGAACAGTTATAGCGAAACCTTGCTTCTCTGTGCGTTTCCACTCCGGACTCTTGGACTAGATTATATTTGCAGCGATCGCTTATCCTTTCTAGGACTAGAGCTGGGCATGATAAAATTTTGGCGCCGTTTCCGGGGACTAATGATGTAGTTGTAGGTGTACATATTGCTAGGTTTCAAGTTTGAACTTTTATTTTTAATTTTTTTGCATTTGATTTTTTTTATTTTTTTGTTTTATTTGTTAATTTGAGAAACATGGAATCATGGAATTATGAGAGTTTTGATGTTGGTAATTCTAATTTTGATCCTCCTTATGCATATTGTGGAGCAAACTACCAATGGAAAAATTATTAAAATATTCCCAAAAGCGAGTTATGTGCACCAACTCAATCTTATATGTGGAATGTGTATGATATGTGTGGGGGTAAATATGGTAACTTTCATGGTTGTGCATATATTTCTTATCCTCTCTCAAACCCTTATTATGATAGTTCTACTTTTTCTTGTGAGGTTAATAGGAACAAAGAACATGGAAAAGTTGACCTGAAGGAGATCAAAGATATGTTAAAGTATCTCATAGAACGAAGTAATAAGAAATAACTGCAACAAAGGCTAAGGGATACTAACCAAAGACAATGAGATATTATCCAAAGGCAAGAGGCAACTATTCTCAACATAGAGGCATAAGTGAGGCAATTGGTTGAGGCTTTACATGCTCAACAAGATAATATTATGAATAGTAGCCAGGAGCAGTATGCATTAGAGATAGAAATTGAGGTGCCAATAGAAGAGTACATAGTAGAACACCAACAATCTATCAAACTAGAATTAGAGGATGCCGATGTTGTAAGAGAGGTACTAGAGTCAACCAAGGACATTGAGGATACATATTTTGTTGGCTCTAGTGTGATTGGTGTTGAGGGTGTCTGTCACAACCTCAAATACCCAAATACCCAGTCGTCATGGCGCCTATCATGAAATCAGGAAAGCCACACATTTCATCGCTAGAAGTTGTTTTCAAAAATAAATCATTATAGTTACAGCAAGAGTCTCGTTTTTATAAAAGCACTTAAGGGTTTAACATCATTGATAACATAAATAAAAGAAAACCCGAACTCAGATCTAGTGTCAGCGAGTCATGAGCTAGTACATCAAAATATCAAAATACAGAGCCGACACAAAGTTGTGTGAAATAAGTAAATATGACAGGTGGATAGAGAAGGAGATAATCGAGGCTGCGATTGCCAACTGCTACCTCGATGCCTCTCAAGGAACTCTGACCACAGCTCAGCAACCACCATCGAGTCCCACCGTACCTAGATATGCGCACAAGGTGCAAGAGGAAACGTGAGTACACCAACTCAGAAGTAACGAACCCAAACTACAGGCTGAGAGGTAGTGACGGACTAAACCTCAATAATTGTAATGAAAACAGTACACAGAATTTAGGCATGTTCACTGTTTTAACTGATAATAAAAATAGAATATGACTGATATGATAAGTAACTCATGTATAACTCAGTATACTCTACGTGCTAATATGTCAACTGCATGAAATGCACATGGTGCTCACAATCTCTCACATATGAGTCCAATAAGTATTGTATATGGCTTTCAGGGCCCATGGAAGATCCATCCTGGAATAAACATAAACACAGGTGACCCTAGTCACTCAGTACTGAGGAAAAAAGGCCGATCCAGCCCCACGGAGAAGATCCATCTCTGGAACATAACACTCGGACAAGATCCATGTCCAGGGACGATCCATCCCTCACATATCATCATCTTAGGACAAGATCCATGCCCAGGGAAGATTCATCCCTTAATATCAATGCGCTCACTGGGGGTGTAGAGATTCCGGAGGGGCTCCTATTAGTGCAAGCGCTATATCAAGCCAACGAAGGCATGATCAGAGTATCATTTCGGTGTGCAGTCCGATCTCATAACTGTCTCAATAACAGGCTCTTGGCCTCACTCAGTCATTACTCTCCAGTCTCGCTCACATAAGCTCACAGATGCATGAACTAGCCCGAAACAATGATAAATATATAAAATCAACAATTACCAAGACTGAGGCATGAAATGATATGCTATGACAGGATTGAGTATACGAAATCAAATAAACACATAAGGAGACAACAATATACAACCACTCGGGTCTCAGCATTTTAGGCGTGAAGCCCTAGCATTTGACTTAGTATGATTTCTAGCATGTTCCCATTAACCACATCAATAACAGTGTGGATATCAATCCGAAATAGCTACTAGATGGTGCCATGGGATGGACCAAGACACAATTCACTCGGTGCACGCTCGCATGCCCGTCACTTGGCATGTGTGTCACCTTAATTATAGTCATATATCATATAGTTTGTGGTTTCGAACCCTCATAACCAAGTATGGAAACGTTACTTACCTCAAAAGCGGCTAAAATCCTAGCCCACAATGCCTTTGCCTCTAGACTCAGTCTCTAATTGCTCCAAATCTAGCCAAAAATCAGTTTTATATCATTATTATATGCCAAGGAACAAAGCCCATTCGAAAATTATCAAATTAAGCACAAATCCCGAAATTGGTCAAACCCGACCCCCAGGCCCACGTATTAGAATTTGATAAAAATCACATCACAAGAATCCTTATCCTCCCACGAGTCCATATATACCAAGAACATCAAAATCGGACCTAAAATAGCCCTTCAAATCCCCACTCAAAGGTCTCCAAAACATAAGCCCTAATTCTCCAATTTTAGGGTTCAAATCTCACAAAATTTCGGTCTAATTAGCTAGAAATCAACATAGAATCAATTATTGAATTGAAAAATCCTACCTCCAAGTGATCTCCTTCGATTCCCTCTTTAATCCCTCTCAAAAAGCTTCAAATCCATCCAAAAATGGTGAGAAATAGGCTAAAAATCGCAAAGATGGCTTTTTATCCTTTCTGCCCAGGTGCTCTTTTCTTCGGTGTGTTTGCGTCCCACTCCACGCGTTCACACAGCCCAATCCACAGTTAGCCTATGTGTTCACACCCTACCTTACACGTTCGGATAGGTCACCCGCTCAGCCCTTTCACGCACATCAGCCTCTACGCATTCGCAGACCTCCACCACGCGTTCGCACCGCACACAGGCCATCCCCTCACGCGATCTCGACCACCCAAACGCGATCGCATAGAAAAAAAATTTATGCTGCCCCAGATAAGCCTATGAGATCGCATCCTTACCCATGCGATCGCATAGAAGAACACCAGAACAGAACACCAGCCCAAAATCTGCAATCTTTCCAAGTCCAAAATGATCCATTATCTACCCGAAACACACCGAGACCCTCGAGACCTCAACCAAACATGTCAACACATCCCATAACCTTATTCAAACTTAGTCGAGCCTTCGAAACCCTTGAACAATGCAAAAAAACCAAATCCACCTCGGATTCAAGCCTAAGAACTTAGAAACTTCTAAATTTCGCCAAAGATGCCAAAATCCAAAACACGTCCGAATGACCTGAAAATTTGCACACAAATCCAAAATGACTCTACGAACCTGTTCCAACTTTTGAAATTCCATTCCGACCACGATAGCTAATTTTCCAATGCCGATCGGAAATTTCCAAACACTCCATTTTGCCAATTCCAGCCTAATTCTACTTCGGACCTGTAAACCACATCCGAACACACTCTAAGTCCCAAATCACTAAACAAAGCTATCCAAACCCTAAAATCTGTATTCCGAGGTCGCTTACCTAATAGTCAACTTCCGGTTGACTTTTCCAACCATAAGGCCAACTTAAGAGACTAAGTGTCTCAATTCTCACCACGAACACTCTGGACCGAACCAACCGACCTAACACATTGTAAATAGGCTAAGCAATACATGAAAAAAGCAAAAAAAGGGGAGACGGTACAAATCTCACGGAACGACCGGCTGGGTCGTTACAGTGTCAAAAATATTGAAGTTCATGTATTTGAGCGTGTTGGACGTCATTCCAAACACTTATATACCTTGTATTCTAATGATGAAATGAAAATTGATCCTTATGAGCATAAAATGGAGTCAAGGGAAGAGGTAGATGAGCCTTATTTTTTGAAATTTTCAAGGCCGTTTATGCAAGGTGACACTCCTCGATACAGAGCCAAAAAGCGCATGAGAATTTATTTAATTTTTGGCCCGCAATAATTCGTACTGCCCCATGAGAATAATCATAATAACAAAGCAAAACTTGGGGTTCAATTCATAAGCTCGAGGTGGAGGCAAAAAGTGATTTGCGTCGTGCTGAGACATTAAATCGGGCGCTTGTAGGGAGGCAGCCCAACTTTATTGTTTTCTTTTATGTTTAGTTTTTCTTATTTATTATATTTGGTGTTATTTTTGTAGTATCTTTTTTTAAATTTTTTAGGATCATGAGGATCAAAGCCTTTGGAAAGGAGCAAAAGAAAGCAAGATGGTTGGAACTAAGTGTGGGGTGCCCCCATAAAAGATCAATTCCTGGGAGAAGTCTGAGTACCCCATGAGTTGCTAATATTCTACCAAGGAGTTTCTTATGCCCTCCTATTATTTATGGTGTTCATTAGGGATAATGCAAATTTTTAAGTGTGGATTGAGAAAAGACTGTCCGGATAATTTCTTGTGCTATGTTCATGTATGTTAAAAAAATAGATAGAAATAATCCACCTTGATTTTTCTTATGGTCACGGTTCTTTTTCAAGGGATGACTCTTTGAACCGGGTAGTAAATTTTTTTGTAGGTATAATTTTCATAAACGTTTTGGACTTTTCCCGACGATGGACTTCTTTCACAGTTTTCTTGAGGGATTAAAGACTAAAAAAATGCAAAAACATTGTCCTTTTTCTTTCTTCTGTAGAACTAATAATGGAATGAAAAAACTTGAGTATCAATACTTTTTGACATGTTTTATGCCGGGACTTATAGTTGTAACATTTGAGCTGATCATCTTTTTCGTGTTCTATGTGGCCACATGCCTTGAGAATATATGTGACTTTCTTTTGACGCTTAAGCTCGTTTGTTGACTCTTATGATTACTTTCCATGTAATGAATTAAAAGGATGGTTGTGCTTAGTTGTTTAACTAGAGTGTCGGGTCTGAGCCGTCCGGAGTGAATCATGTGCATTATGTGATGTGAGGTCTTGATTATATTATGTGCTCTCATGTGTTAGTCTAGAACTTTCCCCGTGTATTATTCAAAGCGAAATAAGTAATCTTTGTGAGTTAGGGGATGATGTAGGCATTCCTTTGATTGTCCATTGAGCTAGTATGCCACCATAAATAAAATTATCCTTAGATAGCCCATTTGAGCCTATAAATATTTTCTTTGGCACCCACATTAAAAGTCGATTCCATTTTTCTTTTTCTTTTTTTGTTCTTAATTAGATATTTTTGAGCCTTTACCTCTGAAAGCACTTACGTCGCTAGAAGCATAAGGTGAGAGTTGGGATAGTTTTTGAGTGAAACCACAGAAAGGTCAAAAAGTGCAAGTATATTTTGAAAGATCATTAGCTGGGCAACCCAAGTTTGGAGAGTGATGCAAAGAAAAAATCAAAGAAAGTAAAAAAAAATAGAAAATACACCTCATATTCCTCTTATCCGAGCTAGTGAATGCATAGTTGTGTTTAAAGAAGAAGGGTACAATTTTATATGATTTCTTGGCATTGCTTGAATTGGTCATGAAAATTGTGTACTGAAAAGTTAAGTGTAGTGTAGTTAAGTGCTTAGAAGGATTAGTCACTATAACCAAATATATCATACCCATCACTTAGCCTACATTACAACCTGTAAAGACCTGATTGATCCTAGACATCGCAAGCTTAGATTAGTAGAAACATACATTACGGGCAAGCCTATGGTACGACCTTGGGATGAACATGAATTTCTTTGTGAGAGTGACTGAATTCTTTCGATTTGTAAGTCCTTAAATTATACTTAAATGCATCTTTGAGTGTGTGGACTAATTTCTCTCTTTGATTTGGTGAGAGCACATGATTTACAAGGGATTGGTAAAGTTCAGGTTTTTTGGAGTTGACACATGATGTGAGTCATAGTAAGGAATGTATTTGAGTCATCTCTTGAGGTTAGTATGTTAGAAGAATTCGCACAGATATTTTAAATAGCCTTGGCATTGGTCTACGTTTGAAGAAAGATGTCAATAGTTCTTATGTTGAGTTTTAAGTGTTGGTATAAGCCGTTGTCATTGGTATGATGCTCGAGTATATTTTGAAAATGTGTTTCTTGTCATTGTGATTAATTTTGAAAGTTTCTCGAGAATGAGCAAGCTTTAAGTGTGGTGTGTTGATAAACGGCCAAAGTACATATTTTTTGGTGTACTTTCATATCATAACTTGTGTGGTTATGGTAGGTTACATGAGTTTTTGTAGTGAATTATGCTCATTACGTGCATTTGTATGTGTAGGAGCAAGTTGGACAAAATATAAGCAAAAGAAAATGATTCCGGACCAAAAGACAAGGACAATTCTCGTTCACTCTCTCTTGGACATGAGAGAGTGAACGAGCTAGCTGAGGAAAAGCTTGAGAAAAAAATAGCGGATTATCATAAAAAGGCATGGAAGTGCACGAGATACCTAGAAGGAAAGAAAAAGAGAAGAACTTCGCTCGTTCACTCTCGCGTGCGCACGAGAGGGTGAACAAGCTAACCTGAAAAGGCTATTTCGAAGTGGGCTTATATTATTCTTCCCCATGCAAACCCTATCACATATAAATAGTTCTTAAACTCACTTTTGAAGGGATGGAGACGTTTTTATAGAGGGGATTCGACCCAAGGAGGCAAGACCACGCTAGGAGCAAGGCGGAGAATTCTTCTACGAGTTTTTCACTTTCTTCTTCCTATTTTTCTTATTGGTTATGTATTCTAGTATGTAATTTTGCATACTATTATAAATAACTAATTTTTTATCTAGGGTTTTTATGGAACCTTTTGTAGGATAAACTCTTGTGACATTTTTATATAATTGAACCGTTGGATTTCTCTACTTGTTCAACTACGTGTTTATTGATGTTGATTGAATGCCCATTAATTGATTGTGCCTATTTAGTATGTATATTGCCCGAGAGAGAGAAAGAGAGAGCACACATTTAGATATTTGTTAAACAACATCACTCCTAACGTATGTGAGAGATCAATACGGAGGGTTTAAAGGCGGGATTAGAGATAACGAAACCTTGGTGCGATCGTAGTGACCGGTGAATTAGTGCCAGCTAGCGTAGTTCGAGATAATACATCTAGTAAATTATGGTAGTTGCTTGAGAGAGAGCTAAGACACCCAAAGTACTCACGATCGGTAGAGAATAGTTAGGCGAATTTATAGAAGACGTAGCGAGCGATTCCGACAATTGTGAAAATCATAAATCTAGACCGCCTTAATTTAGTCTACAACCTTTAATGTCTTTAGTTATTAATTTACTATTTTAATTTGTTAGTTAATTAGTTAGGCATAAGAATCTTAATAATTGAAACTTAGAAATTATTCGAGCTTGCTTTCTTAGTGATATTGAACATTTATAGCGAAACCTTAGTTCTTTGCAAGATTCGACTCCGGACTCTTGGACTGGATTATTTTTGCATTGACCGCTTATCCTTTTTAGAAGTAAAGTTGGGGGTGATCAAGAGTTCATGTATATTCTACCCCTGATGTAATTGACAAAACAATTGTCCTACTTGGAATGACAATTTTTGTGCCAAAGAATTTATCCAATAAGATTTAACGTACACCATTGGATGGTTTAACCAATTGGTATTCAAATATGTGACCTATAAACTTTCTACTAGAATTTAACTTATATACAATGATATGGTATGAAGTTTTTAATATAATTTAATTTAATTTATATTTTAGTAGATCACCTACATTATTTTCTAGGTAATTAATTTTACTTAAGACCCTATTGCATAAATTTTAATAAGTATAAACTTAGATATACAAGATTTGAAATACAAAATCTAGAAAACTAAATTAAAATCTAAAACTCAATTTTTTTAATTATTTTCTTGAATCCACTATTAATCCTTCGGATTGGTATATTCCTTTAACTACAACAAAAGTGGTATTTAGCTACAAAATTATTAGCTACGATACAAAATTCTCCATCGCTTATTACACTCTAATTTACTGCACTTTAATTGAGTTTGAGATTTAATCGCTAGTGTTTTGTACTGATTGTGTGTTTTATGCCTTGTAGGAGTGATTCAGAGTTCTATAGATGTTATAGAATGAATTCAAGTGATTTGAAACTTTGAAGTCTGAGTAAAATCCCAAGAAATTAAGCCGGGATCATGTTCAGGGGTCAAATTTGATAGTTAAGAACAAACGAAGACTGTAGTAGGCATATTATACACTGTCTAGTAAAATAGACATTACGCTTTGCTCCAAACTCCATTTGGGCTATTTAAAATATGGTTATAAAGCTAACACAAATGACTACATCTTCATGTTTTATGTTTTTCCAAATTGCAAACGGAACAGGGTGAAAAAGACGGTGGAAACCTCGACTGCGGACCTGGATGCGGACTGAGGCATTGCACTGGGAAAATACCGAGCCCGGACCACGACCGCGATCATCGACCTGAAAAATTATCCTTTTTCGTATAGGAGAAGGTATAATTGTTTGTGCCCGAACCTACTTGGTATATATATACATGGAAAAATGATATTTTTAAGAATGGGGACATACTTTTGACGCAGATTCGGCCTAAGGAGGCAGACACACAATAGGAGCAAGGCGGGGAATTCTTCTACGAGTTTTTCCTTCCTCTTCCTATTTTTCGATGTTGGTTATGACTTTTAGTATTTTAGTTTTACATACTATTATGAATAGCTAATTTGTTATCTAGGGTTTTGATGGAACCTTTTGTAGGATAAATTCTTGTTATGTTTTTATATAATTGAGCCGTTGGATTTCTCTACGTGTTCAACTACGTTTATATTGTGGTTGGTTGAAGATCCCTCAATCGACTGTGCCTATTTAGTATGTGTTACTCGGCATTGAGTACATATTTAGGTAGTTGTTGAACAACATTACTCCCGACGTATATGAGGGATCAATAACGAAGGGTTAAAGGTGGGATTAGGGATAACGAAACCTTGGGTGCGATCTAAGTGAGCCGTACTTAATGCCAGCTAGCGTAACTCGGGAGAATATGTCTAGTAAATTATGGTAGTTACTCGGGAGCGAATTACAACACGCAGAGCGCTCATGATCGGTAGAGAATACTTAGGCGAAATTATAGAAGACTTTAATTGGGGAAATCATAACTCTAGAACTCTTTAATCTTTTCTCCAACATGTAGTATCTTTAGTGTTAATTTACTATTTTAATTTGTTAGTTAATTAGTTAAACACAAGAATCTTAATATCTATAAGTTAGGAATTGTTCAAGCTTGTATTCTTAGTGATAGTGAACAACTGTAGCTAAGCCTTAGTTCTTTGTGGGATTCGGTTCCGTACTTGTAAACCGGATTATATTTGCAACGACCGCTTAGTCTTTTTTATAAGGCATAGTTAGGCGTGATCAAATTTTGGCGCCGTTGTCGGGAACTAATGGTGTAGTTGTAGGTGTAGATATATCTAGGTTGCAAGTTTGAATTTTATTTTTGTTTTTGTGTATTTGATTACTTATTTATTTTTAATTTTTTGATCTGAGAGACATGGCATCTTGGAATTTTGAGAGTTTTGATGTTGGTAATTCTATTTTTATCCTCGTTATGTATATTGTGGAGGAAAGAACCTAAGAAAAAATTATCAAAACATTCCCGAGAGCAAGTTATGTGCACCAACTCAATCTTATGTGTGGAATGTGTGTGATATGTGTGGTGGTCAAGATGGTCACTTTCATGGTTGTGCTTATATTTCTTATCTTCCCCCAACCCCTTACTTTGATGGTTCTTCTTTTTCTTGTGAAGGTAATAGGAACAAAGAACCCAAGGATGATGACCTGAAAAAGATCGAGGATATGCTAAAGTGCCTTATGGAACAAAATGATGAGATACAACTGCGGATAAAAAGGCAAGATGCAACTATTCACAACTTGGAGGCTCAAGTGAGTCAACTAGTTGAAGTTTTTAATGCTTAATATGCCAATACTATGGATAGTAGCCAGGAGCAGTGTGCATTAGAGATGGAAATTGAGGTGCCAATGGAGGGGTCCAAAGTAGAAACCCAACACTCTAACCAGCTAGAATTTGAGGATGCCGATGTTGAAGAAGTAATAGTAGAGTCAACCAAGGACGTTGAAGATAAAAATTTAGTTGACTCTAGTGTGATTGGTGTTGAGGAGGTTAAAAATCTTGAAGTTCATGTAGTTGAGCGCATTGGTCCACACTCCAAGAATTTTTCCACATTGTGTTTGGATGATAATATGGAAATAGAGTCGTCCGAGCCACTTGAGAAGTCAAGGAGTAAGGAACAAGATGCCTACATTCTGGAATTCTTCGTGTCAGAATGCCGGGAATACAAATCTCATCCAAAGGCCAAGAAGTGCAGAATACTACATTGTTTTATTGGGCCAGTCAGATTTGTTCTACCACCCCAGGAGCATGATCACATAGTAGAATCAAAACTTGGGGTCCAATTCATAAGTTCGAAGTGTAGGCAGAAAGTTATTCACGTCGTGCCGTGACGTTAAATCAAACGCTTGTTGGGAGGCAACCCAACTTTACTACTTTCTTTTGTTTTTTTTAATGTTTTTTTATTGTATTATTTTTGTCGTGTCGATTTTTGATTTTGTAGGAGCATGGAATGCAAATCCATTGGAAGGATGATATAACAAACCAGATGGTTGGAACTAAGTGTGAGGTACCCGCACGAAGGACCAGGCCTGGGGGAAGTCTGGGTACTCCATGAGATGCTAGTGCTTCGGCCTTTGGCCTACCAGGGAGTTTCTTTTACCGTCTTATATGTAAGGGTGTGCATTGGGGACAATGCAAAATTTAAGTGTGGGGTGAGGAGAATGTCTGGGTGACTTTATATGCTATTTTATTTGTGTTAGTTTATGTCTGGGTGACTTTCTATGCTATTTTAGTTGTGTTAGTTTATGTCTGGGTGACTTTCTATGCTATTTTAATTGTGTTAGTTTAATTGAATAGTTTTTTTTAAATAGAAGAGATTGGACTTTTCCCGAAGATGGATCTATTAGACAAAGCAGTTAGCAATTCCTCTTTAGTTTTTCTTTGTGCAGCGGTTCTTTTCCAAGGGTTTTGTTTGAACCGGGTGTAGTTAGTTTTTTCTTCTTTAGGAATAGGAGCCATAGTTTTGTGTTTTGAAATGAAGCAATATCTCTTGACTTTGTTATGCCTTGAAAATAGTGAGTACTTTGGTTGTGGCGCGTAGGCTTAGTTTTTGACTCTTGTATAAGTACCTTAAATTGTATGATTTTAAATTTGCTTAACTGCTTTGACTAGAGTGTCTTGATGAATCCAATCGAGTGAGTTAAGTGTCATGTGTGTTAGGTTTGGGTGTTATTCTGTGCATTGCATTTGATGCCTGGAACTTGCCCCGTGTGTTTGCAAAGCGAAATAGTAGTTTTGTGCAGTCTTGGAAGTGATACAGGCGTTTCTTTGTTGAGCCAGATATGTATATTTTACCCGCCTAATTGTTATGTATCGTAGTTAACCCCTTTGAGCATGTAATCCTGTTTCTTTGGCAATCACATTACATGCCTTGCCATTTGTTTGAATTAACCATCTATTTGAACCTTCTAACCTCTCATGAGCACTTGAATTGTTATGAACTATGTAAAAGTTAAAGTGTGGGGTAGTTGGTTTGGCTTTTGAGTGGAACTAATGAAATAAGGAGAAAGGTGCACTGTTTTGTAAAAGTAAGAGCCACTTAAATAAAAAAAAAGAAAAGAAAAAAAAATAGTTGTATTGTTGTGAAAAAAAAAAAAGTTCCTTGTTAAGTGATGATTCTTGATGTAATTGTGCTTAAAAAAGTATGGAGTTAATATACATTGATGTGAAGGCGTAGTTTGGTTTGACATAAATATGGGGTTTGAAAGTGCTTAGGGGAGTGTAGTTACTTTTATATCTAAATGTATCATACCCGTCCCGCAACCAAATAAAGTCCTACTTGATCCTACACTGAATAAATACCAACATAGTCTGAAAATAAATACAACGGTCGAAAAGGAAGAGAAGAAGAGATCACGGTCGCTAGTAGCTACCTCGTCAACTCTGATAAAACTGCTGCTACTCACTGACCAGAGCTAAATCCCATTGTACCTGGATCTGCACACAAGGTGTAGGGGGTAACATGAGTACACCAACTCAGTAGTAACGAAACAAAACTACGGGCTGAGATGTAGTGATGGACTAAACCTCCGATAATTCGAACAACTGTATATAACTTGGACATGACAATAATATATCAGGAAATAAACATGATGCATCAACATATGTCTGTAACTCTATCTACTAGCATGAATTCATATGGAATCAAGAATGATGTATACTCAGTAACCAAACTCTCATAAGGTGGTCCACTCAGTACTAGAATACGGCCTTCCGGCCCAGGGAAAGTCCATCCCAGATATTACATAACACAAGTGACACAGTCACCTAGTACTGAGGAAAAAGGTCGATCCAGCCCCCACGGAGAAGATCCATCTCCGGAACATAATACCCATAGAGAAAATCCAGCTCCAGAACATAAAACCCACGGAGAAGATCCATCTCCGAAACATAATACTCGGACAAGATCCATGTCCAGGGAAATCCATCCCTCAATATCAGTGCGCTCACTGCGGGTGTAAAGACTCCGGAGGGGCTCCTTTCAGCCCAAGCGCTATATCAATCCAACGAAGGCATGATTCCAGGGTCGCTGCGGTGTGCAGTCCGACCTCATAACTGTCTAAAAACCAGGCTCCAAGCCTCACTCAGTCAGTTTCTTCGAGTCTCACTCACAATACTCTAAAATATGAAAATCATCCAAAACCACTGATACTATAGAATAAACTAGCAACTTACGAGACTAAGGCATGAGACATATACTATAACAGGACTGAGTACATGAAAACAATAATCATAAATAGAGACAGCAATAATCGAATGTTCCGGTCTGAACATATCGGCGTGAAGCCTTAACATTTATACTTAGCATGATTTCTATTACGTTCAAGATAAATGCCACCTTCACAGTACAAATATCAACCTGAGGTAACCATTAGACAGTGCCATGGGATAAGCCAGGCTACAAACATTCGGTGTAAGCCCGCATGCCCATCACTTGGAAAGTGTGTCACCTTAATTAACATCATATATCAAATAGTTTGGGGTTTCGAACCCTCAGTTCCAAGTTTGGAAGTGTTACTTACCTCAAAACTGGCTAATATACTACTCTGCAGTGCCCTTGCCTCTAAATTCGGCCTCTGAGTGCTCCAAAACTACCAACAATCAGAGGTATACCATTATAATATGCTAAGGAACTAATCCCAATCGGAATGTATCAAAAATACTCAAAAATCCCGAAATTGGTCAAACCCGACCCCCGGGCCCACGTCCCGAAACTCAGAAATTTTTATACCAAACTGTTCTTCATCATCTCACGAGTCCGTACATATAAAGAACACTAAATTCGGAATATAAATGATCCCTCAAATCCCCATTTTAACGACTCTTAATCCCAAGCCCTAATTACCCAATTTGCACTGATTTTTTTCTAATTTTCCACCACAAATCCGACCTTTAATCACATATAAACAAGTTTAGAGTCCAAAAACCTTACCTCAATGAAGAACTATCGAATCCCCTCTTCAAAACCCTTCCAAAAGCTTCAAACCCGGATGAACCATTGAGAAAATGGCTAAAATTCGCGAAGGCACGCTTTTATACTTTATGTCCAGTGGGTCCGCACCTGCGACCACTTACTCGCACCTGCGGAAAAACCCAAGGACTCTAACTTCCGCACCTGCTATCGACCTCCCGCACCCGCGGCCTCGCAGGTGCGGCAATTACCTCGCACATGCGAACTCTTCTCGCTCAACCAACTTCCGCACCTGCGGTTCTATGTCCGCTCCTGCGGAACCGCATCTGCGGCTCCCCATCTGCAGGTGCGAAAACACCAGCAACAGCAACATCAACAGTGACAAAACCATTCCAAACTCTCTGTTAACCATCTGAAACCATCCTGAGCCCCTCGGGACCCCAACCAAACATACTGACGCATCATATATGATCCTTCAAACTTAGTCGAGCCTCTGAAACATCAAACACAACATCATAACCCCAAAAACACGTCGAATTCAAGCCTATGAACTTTGAATTTTATAAATTCTACCAACGTTGTCGAATGACCTGAAATTTTGCAGACATATCAAAAATGACATTACGAACTTGTTCCAACTGTCGGAATTCCAGAGCTTGATAGCCTATTTTCCACTGCCAACCGTGGTGGTACTTGTTTCAATGTGGGTTATGACTTTTAGTATTGTAGTTTTACATACTATTATGAATAGCTAATATGTTATCTAGGGTTTCGATGGAACCTATTGTAGGATAAATTCTTGTTATGTTTTTATATAATTGAGCCGTTGTATTTCTCTACTTTTTCAATTACGTTTATATTGTGATTGGTTGAAGAGCTCTCAATCGACTGTGCTTATTTAGTGTGTATTACTCAGGATAGAGTGCATATTTAGGTAGTTGCTGAACAACATCACTCCCAACGTATATGAGGGATCAATAACGAAGGGTTTAAAAGTGAGAGTAGGGATAACGAAACCTTGTGCGATCTAATTGAGCCGTACTTAATACCAGCTAGCGTAATTCGGTAGAATATGTCTAGTAAATTGTGGTAGTTACTCGGGAGAGAATTACAACACGCAGAGTGCTCATGATTGGTAGAGAATACTTAGGCGAAATTATAAAAGACGTAGAGGGAAGGATTCCGACAATTGGGGAAATCATAAATCTAGACCTCCTTAATATTTTCTCCAACCTGTAGTATCTTTAGTGTTAATTTACTATTTTAATTTGTTAGTTAATTAGTAAAAACACAAGAATCTTAATATCTATAAGTTAGGAATTGTTCAAGCTTGTATTCTTGGTGATAGTGAACAACTGTAGCTAAGCCTTAGTTCTCTGTGGGATTTGACATCAGACTTGTAAATCGAATTGTATTTTCAACGACCGCTTAGTCCTTTTATAATACATAGTTGGGCGTGATCAGTATATATACTCCCCTTTTTCAAAATGATAAGTTTAAAATATTACATAAGGTAAGTCATATACTTTTAAGCACTAACTAAGTAGAATATAGACATTTAATTCCCTAACCCTAGTCTAAGTCCTATAGATCTACCTTAGGTAGAGTCCAAGAGGTTCCTAACACCTTTGCTTTAGAAGAACAAGAATCCTTATCCTAATCTCACTCGTTAGCAGACTAATAAGATAACAATTTAACAATTGAATAGGTACTCTAGTATACCTTATTAGGTGGCGACTCTATTTCATCATCAACAGGAAAACCATTAGTTCAATCATGTTTTGGCTCGTGCAAAATGGGATGCAACAATGAGCGATGAGTTATGTCGTGTGGTTATACCTTGTGGATGTATTCATGATTTGTTACAGTTGGCTGGAATCGAAAAAGTGTGTATATGCGAGAATCGGGTCTTAGGAGGAGGCCCGAGTGTTGAGAGTGGGATCTAAGGTTTGTTGACTAAGGTTGAACGAAGGATCTTCGATTATGTAGTGTTGACGGGATTATATGGATTGGGGTGATGTGATATCACCCGTGTGTATGTGTATGGCAAGTTTACGCAGAGATTGGATGACTTTGGAATGACTTTTGGCATGTTTGAGGACGGACATTTTTTAAGAGGGGAAAAATGTAACGACCCGACCGGTCGTTCTGAGCTTTAGCATCCCAATATTGATTTTGAAGAATGATTCTCATTTAAGAAGCTTTACGTTGGAAGAGTTTACCAAGTTTGACATTTTGCGTATTTGATCTCGGATCAGAGTTTTGATGGTTCCGTTAGTTTCGGATGTTGATTTTGGACTAACGCGTATGCTCAGAATTCGATTCAAAGGTTCCTAGGTTGATTTGGAACTTTTTGGCGAAAGCTGACAATTTAAAGGTAGAATTTTCCTAAGTTTGACCATGGTTTGACTTATTTGCTATCGGGTTTGGACTTTTGTTTCAGGACTTGGAATAGGTATGTTTTGTTATTTGAAACTTTTCCGCAAACTTGGTGTTATTTTGAGTTGGTTTGATAGGAATCGGACGCATGGTTGTGATTCTAGCAATTCCTGAAGTTCATTGTGATTTTCATGTGTTTTGGTGTCCGATTCATGATTACAAATGTTATCTTAGTATTTTGATCACATGAGCAAGTTCGTATAATGTTTACACACCTATGTGGATGTTTGGTGTGGAGCCTCGGGAGCTCGTATGAGTTTCAGACGCGTTCGGGAGAGTTTTGTGCAAGATTATTTTTTAGCTGGTGTGTTGTCCTCGCTAGAAGAAAAATGACTTTCTGTTGGTGACAAAAAAAAAATGAAAAAATTGTCACAATAGACTTTTCGTGGAAAACTTAGGAACATTAAGAATAGTTCTATAGCAGACAGTTATTCGCGAAGACCACTGAAAATTTCTACGCAATTTACTTTTTGTTGAAGAACACTATTTGCAGAAACCCAATTTATTAGGAAGGAGATAAAGAAGAAACCCTACTGTTGGAGACCTTCTTTGAAAGTTTTCTCTAGGGAATTAAAAAAAGCGGAGAGTTTTAACTTTATTTATTTTTATATTTCTAAGTAGAATGATTAGTAGCGACTAAATGTCCACAATTAGTCACCACAAAAGTTCCATGTGTGTGACGACCTTGACCTGTCGTGACAAATACTTGTTGCAACGTTTGTTCAAAACTGAAAATAAAAAATTAGTGTATATTCATGACAATTTAAGTATAATTTTCAGTAAAATATTACTTTCTATGGTGACTAGGAGTTCGCCAATAACCCCAACACTTTTTGTGGAGAGTGGTGATTTTTTATTTGTCCATGAAAGCTCTTACTCCTTTCAGGAGCAGTCCAATCAATTTTGTGGCCTAAAGTCAAATTTTACGAGGGCCTTAACATTTTTTTTTAATTCTTTTTATTTGAAGTCTATTTTTCTAACTTCTTTTTAGATGCAAAGTTATTAATAATTTTCTTGTAATCAATTTCTCTTAATAAGTCTTTCTCAATTGATAATATAGCTAATCCATTTAACCTCTTTTGAGACAATGTTGATCTTAAGGTAATATTTTATTAATTTTAATTTTGAAAAACTTCTTTTTGCCGAAGCAATAGTAACATGAGTTATTAACATTATTCTATAAGCAATATAGGTGTTTGGAAAAGAATCAATTTTTTTATTTGATTGAGTATATCAATTAAACTGTTATCTTCTAATTGTGCTATTTTATCTTAACATTTTTAATTCAGAAAATAAATCTAAATCATCAATATCATATTGAGTATTATGCTTTAAGGAACATTCAAGATTAAGGCAATGTTTTTTCGAATTTTCATCATCTAGTTATCTCAATATTTTACGCTAAGAGAAAACCAAAAATATTTGCATTTGCTTCAAATTGTTCAAATCTATTTTGAAGTGAAAAATAACCTTGTCCACTATGTGTAAAAAATAATCAACTTTAAAGGACACTTCGAGAGATTATGAGATTTCATTATCAACATTCTCATCAAAGTGTTTCTTCCTATATATCACACGTTTCTTATGAAATTCGGATTCGATATTCATTTTAAATGAAATTTCCTTGGCGAAAATCATAGTTGTTGCAATCTTTCTTCTCTATAGTTGTTAAAGAAAGAAATCAAATGTTTTCATACACGGAACTTTTTTTTAAGAAATTATATTTAGCCTATTAGGTGTAACAAAAAACGGGGCCCCCTACAAATGTGGGGCCTAAAGCAGTTGCTTTACCTGCTTTAGGGAAGGGCCACGTCTCCTTTGGGGAAGCTGATTGTTCATAGCGTTGGTATTACAAGGTGGATAATCGAATCCTAACCAATAAGATTGAAATTTCGGTATCCAATCAACCAACTATTTTTAACTTCAAAATATCGAGCATTAAAAAAACAAGAAGCATTTACTTTTGAGACAAATACTAATATCATTCTTAGTTACATGGTTTGCTAAAACATTAAAAGACGGATATATAATATAGACAGGGAGTAATATCTAATTCGATCAGTATATGTTACGAAGAAGTTACTCGATCTTCTAAATTACCTTTTGTATCTGATTATCAATTGTTTGATATAATTATATAGTAAATGGCTTGCACTTGATAAAGCATACTTAAAATATATTCCAACATAGAACAAAAAGAAAAGAAATATGAACTTTTATTCTTAGAATTGATCAAGTACATGCATCCATTTTGATTTATTGATCAAATCAACTTCGTTATGGATCGGAGTATACTTTGATATGAAATTCAATTCGCCATATTTGATGCCCTCAGGAAGTCCTGTAAGTCATAAAACAATATACTCAGTGGCAGATACGGCACATAATTAATAGTTCAATTGAATTCAATATTTTTAATGAGTATATATACATATGTGAAAAAATACTACATACTGGACGTAGTCGATCTTAATAACACCAGCCACAGGATTAGCAATAGTTGAAAAAGCTTCTTTAGATAGATCTAAGGTTCCACCACATCCAGGGCAATGATCAACAATCTTTACCACAATACTCTTGCCTGTGCAAGGGTGTGGCACTGGATTTGTTGGACCGGTGCATGTGACATTAAAAAATTTGCCACATATTGCACCATTATTCCAGAGAGGGTCACTTGCTGCTGCTATGATGGTACCTTCTGGTGTGTTTCCATAACATGCCGAAGCTGCAACAACAATAAATTTTACGCTTCAGTTCCTAACAAGTTCAACATCAGCTATATGAAAAAAAATTAATATCAAGCAAATAATGAATGAGACATTCGCATTGGTGCTCGCTTGAATAAAACAATTATTCTCATTTTGTTTCTGAAGTAAAAATAGACTCATGTATGGTCAAGAACCTTTTTATTTATTCGTTATTTCACAAAGAGAAATACGTTACTCACTTTTCATACTTTTTCTCTTATCAATAAAGTTTTGTTTTTAAGTTTAGATTTTTGCATTGATAATGTAAAATATATTAAGTCATATGTAGTACAATAATTGAAGGTAAATAGCTCAATAAATATTAATTATGAGAACATGATAAATGATATAACTTACCTAATACAACAAGTTAAAATTTACTTATAGAGTAAGCAAAATTCCACTCAATGTATACAACGTAAATTTTATTTTGTTTGGGTCTATTAAGATTTTAAAGAAAGGAAAAGAAAATACTTACGAACATAATTTGTATAAAATGTGGCAGTCCCTGGTATAGCTAAAGCCATGGAGAACAAAGTTGTCACAACACCGATGATGAGTAAAATACTTTTAGGAATTGCCATTTCTTTTTTAAAACTTTTTTATTTCACTGATATAATGTCTAGCCAACCACTACCTATTTATAGTACTTTCTCTAAAAGTCCACTGGTTAAAATAAGGTAACCAGTTAAGAATTAAGGAAATTCGTTTATTATGTAATTCTTGTCTTACTATATAGAGATGCATTGCAATATATTCATGTTCCACTTGTGATTACATGATCATAGTGCTATTATCTGAAAGCAATTTTAAGGTAGGTTAATTATTAAATATCACTTGAGATATGGTAAGTTAATAAAAAAATATTTTATTTTTCATAGCAAGTTAATAAAAAATGTTTTTATCTCTTTGGCATTGTGCTAAATTATTGAAGTTTATCCTCCGGTAGCAATTTAGAGCTCTCTCTTAGGATGAGTGAAAATTGAATCGGAGAAGTCGGGAGACTGACACGAATGGCCTTAAAAGGAGATGCGCTTTAAATATAGTCCATGATTTTAAATGTATTTGAGAAATAACCCCGCACTTATATGCATTTATTGCTTATCTAAGGCTTGCAGGTGGGCCGAGCCTGACCCGGGACCGGACCGGGCCCGCGGCCCGTATGGGCTAAACAGGCCGGCTCGTGGTGGGTCCGGTCTTGGCGGGTCTCAAAGCCCATATGGGGTGGGCCTTAGGTTTGGAACCGTGAGCCCGTGACCGTTTAGCCAGGGACCGGCAGGCAGGCCTGGCCGGTTCAACCCGGCCAAACAGGCCATACAGCCCAACAATTTTTAATTTTTTTTTAAAAAATTTATTTAAAATATGGCCAATGGTCTATTTTAAAATCTAGTTGTTGGCCCTTTAATTTAGTCATTTGGCATTTTTAAAAATAATCATTTGGCCCCCAAACTTTGTTTTAACCCCAAACTTTTTATAATTACATTTTTTTCTTATTCTCAACTATAAATACCCCCTCATTTTTTTATTTTTACTCACAAAATCATCAATCTCTCTCTAATTTTCTTCTATAATTGCTTACTTTATTATTGCAATTTGTGAAAAATTGTGAAGTTGGTGAATTGAAGTATTCAAGTCTTCAACATTATACGCTTTTCAAGAAGTTGTTCGTCAATTCGGTAAACTCGTTCCAACTCTTAAGTTTTAGTATTATAGTTTTGTTTGTTTAATTTGTTTTTTCTTAAAATTAATATGGACTTTTCTTTGAAAAAAAATATTTGGTGGTAAGGGAAAATCTAAAATTGGTGAATCTAGTAGGCAAGCTACTACTATTCCCCCGGTACCGGCTCCCCGACCTAGACCTGTTAAACGTCCTCCTCCACATGTTATTCTTGATAGTAATAACCCTTGTTTTCAATTTATCGATAGTCAATTTATACATGATCTTGCACCAGGTTCACAATTAAATGATGAATATATGAATGCTCTTTATGGTAATCCGGAGGAAAATGTTGATTTAGATGAAACGCAACCGGATTTAGATGATACACCTACTAGTCCTGTTGCTAACCAAACCGATAATAATTCAAATGATGCCCCGACTAACCCTCATGTAGTAACCCCTACTTTTATAGAAAACCTTCTAAATGGTCCAAAACATCTCTTGTTTGGCACTTTTTTACTCAACTAAGAGATCAAAATAAGGCTAAGTGTAAAACTTGTGGGATCTTGATGTCTCATAAATTTACTGGAGACCGTGGTGGTACGGGTAGTTTGACAAGACACATAATGAAACACCCTAATGATAAAGTTAGATTTCTTCAAATGAAAGCTGCGCATGAGGGGACAAGTGTAGGTACTCAGGTTAACCCTAGTACCGGTTCAAATCTAGTTCAACTGGAAATTAACACTGTTACCGGTGGCATTTTGTATTACGATCCAAATAAAGATCGTGAAGAATTGGAAAAAATGGTTACTGTTATATGCTTACCATATAGTTTTCCCTCTAAGCCTCACTTTTTCATTATATTAGAAGAATTTATAATCCTACTTATAAAGGATGGCCTCGCACAACCGTAAAGGCTGATATTTATAAATATAAATATGAATATGAACAATATTTGCACTATTTATTTACTCATATTAGTAATCACATTTCTATTGCTACGGATATTGGTAGGAGTGGTAATGACTGTGATTATCTTACTGTTACCACTCATTGGATTGATGAGGAATGGATAATGCAAAAATGCATTATTGCTTATAGAATCATTACTTCAAGTCACACTAGTAAGTTTATTGCTAACACAGTTGCAGATATTTGTAGATATTTTTGCATTAGAGATAAAATAATGTCAGTTTCAATGGATAATGCTTCTAGTAACACTTGTATTTTTGATTAGTTTTTTTCCTTTTAATGGTGGTATTACTACCTAGTTGTGCTCATTCCATTGGCGGGAGGAAGACTAAGAAAGATATTGTCATTTTCTTAAATGTCGTATTAATAAAAATTATAAGGCATTTCCTTGAATAAAAAATAGCCCGGATCATTTAGGCCCGTGGGCTCGACCCACTTAGCCCGGGCCCATGTGGGCTTAGGCCCACAGTGGGCCAGTTCCATCCATTAGGCCCGTTTGGCCCGGGCCCACCTGACTCAAGCCCTCCAAAACCCGAACCCGTTTAGCTCGGCCCATATTACAACCTTATGCTTATCTGGGATTTTTCTACCAAATTGGAAAATTGTATACTATATTTATTCTACATACATTGTTATAATTATCCATAACTTCTACCGGGTTGACATGAATTTGTGATTATTTAATTGGCCATAAAACTTTATGTTATCTACATTCAATTTATTTGTTAAATTATTTACAAACTTAACTTGATTGCCATAATTTTGTGCATGTTTAATTATTTATCAGACTTTACTAGATTTGTGTGCACAGTTTATGGTTGGCATAATTTTTTGTGTTGTTGTAGTGACCCGCTCGGCCATTTTAAGAATTAGCGTCCCGTTCGGTAGATTAAGGTCTCGAGCAGCTTTATATTGTGTATTATAATTTGTGTGTGTGGTCGAGTTCGAATTTCGGATGATTCAGTATTGGTTTGGAAGAATAATTCTTGTTTTTGAAGCGTAAGTGAAAAGAGTTCACCAGAGTCTTGGCTTTTGTATAGGCGACTCCAGAATGGTGTTTCAATAATTTCAATAACTTCATATGGTGATTTTGAATACAGGCATATGTGTGTATTTTGATTTGGAGGTCTGCGGGTGAATTTGATGCATTTTGGCGAAAATTGGAAAGTTGAAGGCTTGGAAGGTTAAGATGTTTGACCGAGAGTTGACTTTATTGATATCGGGTTCAGATTTTAACTTTGGGAATTGGATTAGCTCTCTTATGTCATTTCGGACTTGCATGCAAAACATGATGTCATTCCGGGTTGATTTGATATGATTCCGTGCGAGTAGTAGAAGTTGAAAGTTCATAAATTCATTAAGTTTGATTTGAGGTGTGATTCATAGTTTTGATGTTGTTTGATATAATTTGAGTCAATGAGCATGTCCCCATTATATTATGGAACTTGTTGGTATATTCATACGGGGTTCCGAGTGGCTCGCATGAGTTTCAGACGAAGTTCAGATTGTTTTGGATCATTTTGGTTCAGACTGGTTCGGCAGGGGTTCTGGTGTGTCCGCATCTGCAGAGGGCTGGTTGCAAATGCCAGCCTGCAGATACAGCACTTTGGTCGCAGAAACGAATTTGGACCGGAGGGCAAAAAGTCGTAGGTTCGGGGAGTTGAGCGCATCTGCGCAATCGTAGGTGTGGTCCCTGAGGGCATGTCACGCCCCGAACCTAGGCATGGACGTAACACGACACTCGGTGCTTGACAACATGTGATCGAGCGAACCAACTGGCTGACTGAATCAACATGTGATATCATAACATACTGAATGCAGAAGATAAACTAACACATGCTGATATACTAAAAGTCTGGATGATATAAATCAAAGTGCGGAAATACTAATACAATTCTGAAAAATATTTGTAGCCAACATAGGTTAATATGAAAAGCCTGCGACTCTGTCTTCTAGTCTATGAAGCCTCTAATGAAGTACTGAAAACACTGACTGTCGAAAAATACTGAAGACTGTAAGGTAATGATAATGCCCCGAAAGAACTGGGGATCACCAAATAGCTGGTACGAGAATCCTAATGCTCTGAATATTCAACCTGTAAATCATTACCTGCATCGCGAGATGCAGGCCCCGGGCAAAAAGGGACGTCAATACATTTGAATTTCACTGGTATGTAAAGAAACTAAAATAAAGAATTATAAATGATGAAACTGAAACTAAGCTGATAATTGATAACTGAAATGATAACTATTTAAACTTAAACTTAAATGATAACTGATAACTTGAAATCGAAGTAAATAAAGGAAGTAAGGATATGAATACTCCCTCTTCTGAATGATGAACAACCTGTTTATCTGAATAAGCTATGGCCTCGATCCCAACATATATGTGCCCAAGCTACGGCCTCAGGCCCAAAATGCATAAAGCATAAACTACGGCCTCAGGCCCAAACATGCATAAAGCATACAAACTACGGCCTCAGGCCCAAATACAGGTGTTCAACATTCAGGAACTGAAAATCATACTGAAATACATGATGCTGAAATACAGAACAATACTGAGTTACATGATACTTGAATGCTGAATAGAGCTAGACTGAGACATGTATTCATGAACTGATTATGAAGATTGAAACTTTAACTGTTTATGACATGCTGAGTAATCTAGACTGAGACTCATGGGCATCAACCCAAGTCTATATTTATTATGCACTGATTTCACAACGTTCAGAATGAAAGTCATGAACGAGTTGCGAAGCTAGAGAATAGATATTCTGAAACTATTCAAGGAACTGGGCTTAACTATATTTGTGAGGCAATTGGTAATGTGGTAAGAGAAACATAGTGTAGGGAGAATCATTAACATTCCCAAACATAGAGATTTAGCCTCACATACCTTAACTTCCTTCTCTTGAGCGTAATACAACATTCTCCAACCCTTTCAACTTTAATCTATATCAATACAAGTCAAAGGGATTCCAAATTAGCCACAATAGTCAT
Organism: Nicotiana knightiana; assembly: GCA_005239525.1. Lineage (NCBI taxonomy): Eukaryota > Viridiplantae > Streptophyta > Magnoliopsida > Solanales > Solanaceae > Nicotiana > Nicotiana knightiana. The sequence continues at coordinate 38,116 of ML435916.1, read as the reverse complement.
ATTTTGGTCACTTAGGCATTTTATCAAACACTTGCTGACATAAATCTTTATAGCCTTTATTAATGGTGTTTCTACACCCAATAACCCATTCTCTTGCTCCTAGATAAATTCTAAAGTCTTAAATGGTTATAATCATCATTATTCTTCATTACCCATAAGGTAAAAAACACTCTTAACCAATAGTCACAATCAACACACCAAACCTATAACCGCTTATGCTTTTCTATCAAACCCGTCAAATCATATCTCATGGACTAGGGTCTATAATTATTAAACCAATGTTATAATCAATTAGTGGGTGAAGACATTACCTCTTTGAAGTTCAATCCCCTTGAATTCGAGTTCTAGGTTCCTTCTCTCTACAATGATGAACCGATCGAATATCTAATGATATCGAGGGTTTACCCATGTTAATAAGATGTTGGGAAATTAAAATTAACTTAGAATCACCCTTAGAACTTACCTTGGATGGTGGAGGAACCCTTAAGGAGTTAGGTTTTTTTTTGAGAGTTTCCCCTTCTAGAGCAAGTTTTTATGTTTTGGGGTTGTGGGGGATGAAATAGGGCTAAAACAATGACTCCCCAAGTCCGACCCCGCGTCCCTGTAGGCCTGACCATGGTCCCAACAACGGTAAATAGCAGGTACACTGCCTCATGACCGCGGTCGCGGTCCGGGGCGCGGTGGTTGTGCACTATTCTGTAAAACGCATATAACCTTTTGCACAGAGCTCCATTTGGTCTACACAATATATCATTGGAAATCTATTTCAATGGCCTACAACTTTTATGTTTTGAATTTTCCCAAATTATTTACACATGTTCACCAAAACCTTCTGGAAGACGGACCTTCTGCAAACTTAGTCGATTTTGTCAAATCTTATGCACCTCACTTTCCATCTTGATTTTGAAACAACTATTTTCACCTATACTCATCCCGATAGGACTTCATATGTCCAATATCAAATTAATACTCATTTAACATATTCACACCTAATCCGAATATACAGGATGTTACATTATCTCGCTCTTGGGATCATTCGTCCTCGAATGATTGTCCCGACTATAACTTCTGCTAACTCCGAACCTTAAATGGGTCTGGTGGAAACATGAACTTGCATTATTACTTGCATACTAAACTGAATGAATACATGATTACTGAACTCTTGAGACACTGAGCTGAATGATTTCTTTATTGACTGAATATTGGTCTGCCATGGATACATGAATATTGAACTAACATAGATATATGACTATTGAACTGGCACGAATATTTGAGAATTTAACTAACATCAATATCAGAGTACTAAGTTGGCATGAATATCTAAGTATTGGACTGATATGAGTAGCTGAGTATTTGTACTGGTATGAGTATATGAGTATTGAACTGACATGAGTATCTGAGTACTGAACTGACATGAGTATCTGAGTACTAAACTGACATGAGTAACTAAGTACTAGAAACTTGAATGTTATAGGACGATACATTAAAATAGTGGCTGTATAGCCGTAAATTCTGGTGGCAACTCTAACTCATAAGTAATTGACTGATCCTTTGTAATATTCTATATGGACCAATATAGAAGGGACTAAGATTCCCCTTCTTCCCAAATATCATAACGGTTTTCATAGGCGAAACTTTCAGGAACACCCAATCATCAACTTGAAACTCTAGGTCTCTATGTCGCACGCTCGATTAGGACTTTTGGCGGCTGTGAGTCGTCTTCAAACACTCTTGAATCAACTTAATTTTCTATATAGTCTGATAGACCAAATTTGGTTCCAACAACTCCTCTTCACCAACTTTGGACCAACCAATTGGCGATCTACACATTCGCCCATACAAAGACTCGCACGGTACCATCTTAGTACTAGAATGGTAGGTGTTATTATTAGCAAGGTCAATGAGAGGTATGTGATCATCCCAATTAATTTAACATCAAGGACATATCCCCAACTGTTTAAATAATGGGCTCTGCCTGGCCATCTTTCTAAGGATGAAAAACTTGTGCCTAATCATTTCTGAAAGATCTTCTATAAGTTCATCTTAAACTGAGCACCATAGTCCGAAATGACAGACATCGGAGTCCCATGCAATCAGATGATTTCTTGAATGTACAACTTGGTATAATCTTCTACTGAATCTGTAGTTTTTAGTGGCAAGAAGTGCACTGACTTGGTAAGTCGATTTACAATCACTCAATCAAATCATGCTTCCAAATTGAGCGAGATAATCATGTTATAAATTCCATATTTACCATCTCCACTAAAAATATGTGTATTCTGTGGTAAAACACTGGGCTTTCCGCTACTCGACTTTCACTTACTGATAAATCGAACACTTGGCCATAAAGTCTGCAACGTTCTTTTTCATGTCGTTCACCAATAAATCTCCTTAAGACCATGATACATCTTTGTGGTTCCTGAGTAAATAGAATACCTGAAATTCTGGGCTTCAGACATAATCCACTCTTCTGAGCCCATATATGTATGGAATACACAGTCTATCTTGGTACCTCAAAGTACCGTCATCTCCCCCTTGGAATAAAGGTTAAGGTCTTGTACTTGCGGATCCCTCTCTTTTGTTGGGATCTGAACATCTCTTTCTTATCTTCTGTAAATTTTTGCATTTTATGATAGTGACGACTCATCATTCAACTTACTTCTGAGCAATCTTTCTTACTAGGAAAAACTAAATTACTTATATAAGTTGAAGGCCGACGTAATCACAACTATCATACACATTCTTAATTATTTAACTCTGCTTACACTGTCAATCTTGGAGAAATCACATTTCGTTAATTCCTAAAGGCTATTATGTTATAGTTTTCTCTCTTATTGCTAGGTGATTGTTTTTCCCGCTATCACTGTACTTCGAAATTAACTTAAACTCTTTGGGTTCTAAGACACATTTGGTATTTCAAATTTTCATGCACTCACTAGAGTTAACCTGGCTAAGTAAATCAAATTGTACCTCTACTAGCTCTGCTGAAAGTGCTAATTCACTGTATCTACTCAAACATACTTACTATTCTTTTACTAGCCACATGGTAGCGTCATGTGTTTATGTTCTGCTTTGAATAACTAAAGTGAAGCATAAGGTTATTTCTAACTTCCCTCACAATCCGACCATGTTCTACGGTCGCATACTTATCTTTTTTTTTTGAACTATGTACATGGATCACACTTAGAGAAAGTTCATCTATCTTAAACGAAATTGGAATATCTAACCCCAAATTTTCTATACACTTAAAAATCATTTCCGACTATAAACATCTGGAGTAAACACTTAGTCACATAATCTAAGGGGGGAATGTCTTATCTTTTATCTCACAATAATAGCGGCTTCTTACAATAGTTCACTGATGTGGTACTTACTAATTCTGATTTGAATAAATCTAAACAACTTAAAATCTTTCCTTAAAATTCAATATCGGCTGCTCTTGGTTCTCATTTTGTACATCATGTCTTCAAGTCATATACGTGAGTTGTACGAGATCACATCTTTGGTAATAACAAGCATTTCTGACCCCTAGGTTTTTTACCCTTAGGCTCTTTTCTGTCCAAAACTATAGTGACCAATGTTAGGGTATGACATATGAACTATCATCATCCCACATGTGGCTCCATTTCCAAGAATTAAAAGAAATTGTTCTCTAAGGTAAAACACATACGATTACCATACCACACACAAACATGTCCTTTAGAGTATATCATTATCTGATAAATCACTTCATGCGCCATCCGATGAGTTATGGTCTTAATCCACACCTAAAATATGCAAAGATTTCGCTATAATAATTGTTACTTACATATTCTTTTAGCACTCATAGGCATTACTGTATACTCACCAGTCACTAGAATTTTGATACACTGAAAATTGGAGATCTGGTAACTGAATAACTAATATTTGGCATCCTGAATAACAATAAACTTTCTAACTAAAAGATTGTATAACTGGTAATTGAGGTAAAGTGATAACCATAGAATGATAACTACTTTTGTACTTTCTGATAAGGTTATGCTCTAATCTGCACTACTATCCATTGCATCCCACTTCCAACATCCTCTCAAGTCTCATTTGTTACTAACTTGTACTCCATAATTATACCCCAATGGGAAACCATACTCTCTAGAACCTTGGAATTTTCTTGCCCGTCGCTTGGGTATTCGATACATATGGAATTCGATAGGAAGAGAAGGTTACCTATTTCTCTAAGCTTCATGGAACGATCTAGAATAGAAAGAAATGAAACAATACTGGTTGTCTTGGTAGTTAACCATTTATATGAGTGGCTGGCACACACATATAAAGGAAACTCCACTGGACACGGCTTCATAGACTCCCTAGGACACTTGAACCTAGTGCTCTGATACCAAGCTTTGTCATGCCCCGAACCTGGGCCTGGACGTAACACGACACTCGGTGCCTGACTACATGTGACCGAGCAAACCAACTGGCTGGCTGAATCAACATGTGATATCATAACATACTGAATGCGGAAGATAAACTAACACATGATGATATACTAAAAGTCTCGATGATATAAATCAAAGTGCAGAAATACTAATACAATTCTGAAACATATTTGTAGCCAACATAGCTTAAAATGAAAAGCATGTGACTCTGTCTACCTATTACTCTAGTCTATGAAACCTCTAATGAAGTACTGAAAACACTGACTGTCCAAAAATACTAAAGACTGTAGGGTAATGATAATGCCCCGAAAGAACTGGGGATCACCAAATAGCTGGTACGAGAATTCTAGCATTCTGAATAGTCAACCTGTAAATCATTACCTGGATCGTGAGATGCAGGCCCCGGGCAAAAAGGGACGTCAGTACATTTGACTTTCACTGGTATGTAAAGCAACTGAAATATAGAATTATAAATGCTGAAACTGAAACTAGGCTGATAACTGAGAATTGATAATTGATAACTGAAATGATAAATATTTAAACTGTAAATGAAATGATAACTGATAACTGAAATAATAACTGGTAATTGAACTGAACAAAGGAAATAAGGATATGAATACTCCTTATTCTGAATGATGAACAACCTGTTTATCTGAATAGGCTACGGCCTCGGGCCCAACATATATGTGCACAAGCTACGGCCTCAGGCCCAAGTATACGTATACATAACTACGGCCTCAGGCCCAAAATGCATAAAGCATAAACTACGGCCTCAGGCCCAAACATGCATAAAGCATATAAACTACGGCCTCATGCCCAAATACAGGTGTTCAACATTCAGGAACTGAGAATCATACTGAAATACATGATGCTAAAATACTGAACCATACTGAGTTACATGATACTTGAAGGCTGCATAGAGCTAGACTGAGACATGTATTCATGAACTGATTATGAAGATTGACACTTCAATTGTTTATGACATGATGAGTAATCTAGACTGAGACTCATGGGCATCAACCAAAGTCTATATTGATTATGCACTGATTTCACAACGTTCAGAATGAAAGTCATGAACGAGTTGCGAAGCTAGAGAATAGAAGTTCTGCAACTATTCAAGGAACTGGGCTTAACTATATTTTTGAGGCAATTGGTAACGTGGTAAGAGAAACATAGTGTAGGGAGAATCATTAAAATTCCCAAACATAGAGAGTTAGCCTCACATACCTTAACTTCCTTCTCTTGAGCATAATACAATATTCGCCAACCCTTTCAACTTTAATCTTTATCAATACAAGTCAAAGGGATTCCAAATTAGCCACAATATTTTGGTCACTTAGGCATTTTATCAAATACTTGATGGCATAAAGCTTCATAGCCCTTATTAATGGTGTTTCTACACCCAATAACCCATTCTCTTGATCCTAGATAAATTCTAAAGTCTCAAATGGTTATAATCAACATTATTTTTCATCACCCATTCTTTGAGGGGTTCTTCACGTGTTTGATTTGGTTAAGTGTTCTTTATCTGAAATTGATTATATTGCATGATTAAATAATTATTTTTATCATTAAATTAGTGAATTAAATGAAAGAAAATGGGGAATTTTGTAAAATCATTCAAAAGTGTAAAATGATGATTTGATATTGGAATTTGATAATTGTGATATGGTTGAACTCGTATCGGAGTGGGTGTTCGAATTTTATAATTTTTTATCGAGTTTCAAGGTGTGGGCCCAGTGTTGATATTTTAGTTTTAATTAAAGACCGAAGCTTTATTATCTGGAATCATTTCCTATGAGTTTTATTTATGATATTAAGTTATTTTGGCTAGATTTGAGCCGTACGGAGGTTGTTTCATTCAAGAAGGTCATTTTAGAGTATCGGTCTAGCTTCTTTGAGGTATGTATCTTGCCTAAATTTGCGTCGGGGAACTACTCTTTAGGATTTGAGTCGTTTTTGCTATTTGCGTCATGTGAAAGCCGTGTACGCGAGGTGACGAGTATGTACTCAGGCTTATATGTGGAAATTGACCGGTCTAGACTCTTAGGCATCTCTTGTATACTTATTTGGATTTGTTAGAACATGTTATATCCTTTATCGTCATGTCCACTATCACATACCTTATTTGAAGATTTCGTTACATGTTGCATTCTTTACTTGTCGAGTTTGATCTTATATGCTTTATTTGGAGTTGTTACCATTTTTACCATTACGTGATTTCTTTTATTGTTGAGTTGCTCTTCATTGAGATTATTGTTACATGATATCCCTTGTTGCCAGTTTATTCTCATGCCTATACACGTAGTACTAGCTCGTGTCATCTTTTTCATTGCTAGCTTAAGTCATACACTAGAATCCGGAGTTTCCATTTCATGGAGAAACTTTCATTATTGAGTTTATCCTTGAAAAATTAATTAGAATTGAAGTTATCGAGAGAAATTAATCTATTTTACTTAAAGTTGTGTGTAAAGGAGGCGTTGTTCCTTGTTAAGTTACTTTTTCATTCATGGTGTTGTTATTAAGATTCTATATACGTTGTGTTGAGCCGTGGGTTATTTGTTGTGAAATTATTGATATCGTTGAATCTTTGGAAAGGTTGTGGCCTACAGGAACTTCTGATACGAGTTGATATGTTTTGTTATTGTGATGATAGCACATGTGAATTGTTGTTTGATTGGGTTGTTGTTATGTGGAGTATAAGGGTGGCATTTCACTGTTGTTGTTATACGAGGCATAAGTGTGACATCTCACTATTGAATGTACGAAGTGATATGGGTGGCTATAGTGTTATTGTCTAGGCGGAGTGATAAGGGTGGCTATTACAGGGAGAGATAAGGGTGGATATTATATGGAGTGATACGGGTGGCTAATAATATTGTCAGGGCGGAGTGATACGGGTGGCTATCGGAGAGATAAGGCTGGAAATGCATGGATAATGTGTGATGGTTTGGAGACATTATGTGGGTGATTTTCGTGTGAATGTGTGATTTTATGTGTGTTTGTCATACACCATGGGTGAGTTGTTTTGTTCTTTCGACGAGCTATTTGATGTCCTTGATATTATTTGTTGACTTGGGCCGCAATAGTACATTCGCACAAATATACATTGTAGCATGCCACTTATACTAGCTCATGAATATGAAACTTGACATTTATTGATCATGCCCATGTGTTCTTGTAGTATCCATTTTCATGTTTCTATTGAGCGTGTGACTATGCCGGCGGATTGTTATTTTGGCACGTGAGTTGTCCGTGTGGTTGTGATTCGCGATGTGGGCACGAGGTGCTATGAGTATATGATCGTGGGTTGAGACCCGGGACTTATGACTATAATATGAGGTATCACAAAGTAATTTTGTTGTGAAACTTGTGAAGAACAAATTGATTAATTGGTTATCCTTTGTGTTCCTTATTTGGTTTAAACGATACTTTACGGTGTTCTTATTACTTTACTGTTTATATCACTTATTGATTCTTGTTCCCATTTACTGATTTTGCTTTCCATTATTAGCTTTATACTTCTATACTACACATGTCATTTTGTCTAGTGAGTGTCTTGACTATACCTCGGCACTACTATACCGAGGTTAGTCTTAATACTTAAAGGGTATCGACCGTGGTGTACTCAAACTACACTTCTGCACATTTTTGTGCAGAGAAATGTATTAGAGATATCGGACTCGAGCAGAGTTCGCTTATTGATTGCGAGGATTCAAGGTAGAGCTGCTTGGTCGTCGCAGTCCCTTGGAGTCATTTCCTTATATTGTACAATCAGCTTATCTTTTGAACGACATTGTATTTCGATACTTGCGATCTCTCCATGTACGTATCTAGAGTTCGTGACTCTGTATTACACGTCTTGGGAAGTTATTATGATTATTGCCGAGTAGGCTTATTTCGCTTTTATCTCGGCACTTATATTAAACTATGTTTCAAGTTATCATTGTTATGAATTGGCTTAATCATTCTTAGTAATCGGCTTACCTAGTCTTAGAGACTAGGTTCCATCATGACATCCTACGAAGGTAAATTGGGGTCGTGATAATTGTTCAACCAATTGTCACGACCCAAATTCCTCCTTAGGAGTTGTGATGGCACCTAGTCTCCAAACTAGGTAAGCTGATCACTCAACATTATTTAGAACAATTAAAGCATGAAATAACAAAAATGGAGTTTAACATAAATACTGAAATAAGAGTTATACAACCAAAGCGGTAAATACTCAACATAATATCCCAAAACTAGGTGGTACCAAGGCACATGTTCTAATTGAATACACGCTATCAATCTCAAAATACAATACTGTCGGAAATGAATAAATAGCAAAAATAAAACAAGAGGGTGACTCTGAGGCCTAGGGTCGGATCATATAGGGATACCTTGAAGTATCTGGTGCGTGCAATGCCTCCCTACTGGTGAGTTCGGTTCGAAATATCTAGATCTGCATAAAAATATGCAGAAGTGTAGTATGACTACACCACAATCGGTATCCAATAAAAATGAAGACTAACCTTGGTAGAGTAGTGATGAGGTTCAAGTCGTTTGATACTCACTAGACAAATAACATGTGCAATGAATATATCGAAGAAAAGTGATAATTAAAATATAACCGAAAACAGTAATCACAACCCCTTTAGAATATGTAATAACAACTCAATGTAGTAAAACCCATTTTTTATCACAAAATATCAAATAGAGGTAAGGCATGCGATAAAATGTCAAATACAACCATTATCTCAGGTAAGTGCCAAACGTATGTTTTTTAGAAACATTTATAACACAAGAATAACAACCCTGTCTGAACACAATTACAAAAACAATGGGGATACCCCAAAATATCACATAACATAATCTAAATACCACCCTTATTACGATGCATGTGCATATAAATATGATATGCCACCCTTATTTCGCCACATGCTCATATAGCCACCCTTATTTTACCACGTATGCAGCCCGAGATAACGCCACTGTAATGATCTGGCCGGTCATTTTGATAATTTTAGGCCAGTTCCCCTATTTATTGCCTCCTCTATGTTATATTGTGGTTATGTGACTCATCGAGGTGTTTTGTTTTTGTTTCGGGTGAGTTTGGGGTGAAATGGGACATTTAGTCCTAAAGATGGAAGTTTAAGTTTAAAGAGTTGAACGGAGTTTGAATTTTGTATAGACGACTCCGGAATGGAGTTTTGACGGTTTCGATTGCTCCGTGTAGGAATTTTGGACTTAGGAGCGTGTCCGGATATTGTTGGAGGTCGGTAGGTAGTTTCGGCTTGAATTAGCGAAAGTTAGAAAGTTGAAGGTTTTGAAGGTGGAGAAGTTTGACTGGGAGTTGACTTTATTGTTATCGGGATCAAATTCCGATTTCGAAAGTTAGAATAGGTTCGTTGTGTTATTTATTACTTGTGTGCAAAATTTGAGGTAAATCAGAGTTGGTTTGGTATGAATCAGCATTAGTTTTGGAAGTTGAATGTTCATAGTTTCAATAGGTTCAGATTGGGTTGTGATTCATAGAATCGATGTTGTTTGATGTGATTTTAGGCCTCATGTAGTTTCGTTATGTATTTTGAAACTTGTTGGTATATTCGAACGGGGGCCCAGAGTGTGAATTAGATCAGTTTTTGGATTTTGGAAGATGGCTGAAGTGCTGAAGTCTGGTGTCATCGCACCTACATTAGGTTTGGCCACAGGTGCGGACACGCAAGTGCGAGATGGTTCATCGTAGAAGCGGAGAGTACCAGCCAAGGGCAGGGTTAGAGGTGAGGTCACCTGGGCGCAGATGCGCATCCGCAGACGCGACATTTTTTTTCCGCATAAGCAGAACTGGAGGAAATTGTGAAGGACTGCACGTACGGTCTAAGCTACGCATAAGCGGGCTTGTAGAAACAAGCCATTTCCCCCAGAAGCTTGACCTCAAGAGCGACTTTATATCCGCAGAAGCGAAGGGAGATGTGCCTAAGTCAGGGCCGCACCTGCGATGGAAATTCCGCAGGTGCTGAGCCGCAGATGCAAGATCACTGGCAGAAAATGGGTGAGCTCGGTGGTTTTCATTCATTCTTCATCTTTTGACCTAGAAAGCTCGATTTGTGGTGATATTAAGAGGGATTTTCAAGGAGATCATCGGGGTAAGTTATTCTAACTCGAATTTGGCTATTATACATTAATCAATCATTATTTTTGTCATTTAATTAGTATTTTGAGTTGGAAAATTTGTGGAAAATTGTGAAAACTTCATAGACTATATTTTGAGGATTTGAAAGGCAGTGTGAGGTCGGATTTGAGTAATTTTTGTATTATTGGACTCGTTATTGGATGGGTGTTCAGATTTTGTAAGTTTGGTCGGGTTCTGAGACGCGAGCCCGCGCTTGACCTTTTGAGTTGACTTTTTGATTTTCTTTAAGAATTGCAACTTTATTCTACGGAATAGTTTCCTATGGTTTGTTTTTATGGTACAAAGTGATTTTGGCTAGATTCGAGCCGTTCAGATTTGGATAATCGCAGAAAAGGCTTACTAGCGGACTAAGTTAGAGTATTTTGAGGCAGGTGTCTTGCCTAACTTTTGTAAGTTTTGTCGGGTTCTGAGATGCGAGCCCGCGCTTGACCTTTTGAGTTGACTTTTTGATTTTCTTTAAGAATTGTAACTTTATCCTTCGGACTAGTTTCCTATGGTTTGTATTTATGGTACAAAGTGATTTTGGCTAGATTCGAGCCGTTCGGATTTGGATAATCACAAAAAAGGCTTACTAGTGGACTAAGTTAGCGTATTTTGAGGCAAGTGTCTTGCCTAGCTTTGTGTGGAGAAATTACTCCTTAGGATTGGTGTTGTTTTACGTTAAATGTGGTACTTGAAGGACGTGTATGAAAGGTGACGAGTGGTTGAGTTATGTAAATTATTTTCATGCCTTTAATTAAATTGTCATAACATGTTATCTTCATCATCGCTAATCTATTCTTACGTGATTTACTTGACATTGTAAATACTTGTCTCATCTCTTACTAGTTATTTGCCTTTATAAGCTTAGTTGAAGTTATTGTTCTCTCATTTCCTTGTTAATTATTTAACTGTTACATTACTTGAAATTGTTATTTCTTGTAATACCTTGTTGTTGAAATATGGTATTGAAGTTATTAAGGTTGTGATTCACATTGAGGCAAGGTCGTAAATTATTGAAATACCATTCTTGTTGAGATATTCACTTTCTATTGCTATTGTTGAGACTCTTGTACATATTGTGATTGAGCTATGGACTATTTATTGTGGAAACATTATTGTTGTTGACTTCTTTTGGCAAGTTGTGTTTTGGGTACTTGAGGTACGATTTGTGAAATGTTGTGATATTGAAACACATGCGGTGGTATAATGATTGGGGTTGATACGCACGCGGTGAGATAAGGTGGGCTTGATATGCATGTTGCTAGTACGGGAACTACTTGAAATCATGCAGTGTTATAAGGTGGGCTAAAACGCGGGTAGCTATTTTGGGGAAATGATTTTCAAAGATAAATGTAATTCTCCCGTGGAGATATAAGGAAAGATTATGATTGGATATGTGAAATTAGACTACGAGGCAGTACCAAAGTAGTGATTCTTGTTAATACCTTTCATTTACATCACTTGCGTTTTGTTTGCATCACTTCCTTGGCATTCTTATTATGTGCCTTATTCCGTGTTGTCTTAGTTACCTTAATTTTAGTGTAGCTATTCTTGTTTTATTTCTTCAATGTACCCTTTTCATTGTTTCCATTATTATATTGTACTATACATGTTTAGTTTATTTATTTATTTCAGTAGGTGTCTTGACATGACCTCGTCACTACTCTACCGAGGTTAAAATTGATACTTATTGGGTATCGTTGTGATGTACTCATACTACGCTTTTGCACATCTTTTTGTGCTGATCCAGGTACTTTATACCAGCCTAGGCATCAGTGAGTTGAGCTTGGATCAGAGACTTCAAGGAATACCTGCCGGCGTTCGCAGGCCTCGCAGTCACCCTCTATCTGGTTTCTATTTCATTCTCTTTTTTTATTGATGTTGTTGTATAGGGATGTGGAGTACACTCGTGTAGAGATTTGACTCGGTATCACCGGATTTTTAATGTCAAGGGGCAATTTTGGTCAGTCCAAAGTCACACCCGCGTGGCAACCAAGTTGCGCGCTTGACTCAGCCTTTCCCAACACTTAGCCAAATTTTCTGCAAGTTTGGCCTTAACGAATTTTTGGCAGCAATTTAATAAAAAAATAAGCCAATGTGGGAAAATACCAACCCTTGTATTAATTTAAAAAACATACAAAGGAATCCTCACTTGACTATGATCACAAGTAGATCACAACACCACTTTTGACAAAGAACACAAGTCGTTCTTAGCTAACACCAAGACCTGCACAATGCCTAGCCTTAGCCCTTTTTGAAACACTTAGAAACCCTCACGCTTCACTCTTGTTTCCCACTTGAAATTCACACTAAATTCCCACACTAAATCCGACTAAGTCAAAAGGCACCTATTTATAGCACATAGGTAGCCTTTAGGACTTGACATCACATGGACACTTGTTGTCTACAGCTTTTGCCACTTGTCAGGCTAAGGATAAATCAGTTCATAGTTTGTAGTTGACATCCCCAACTACTTAGTCCATGTTCTACACGAAATGATAGTGGATACAAGCATAAATTTGTCATGGATACAAGTGGTTATATAAAGTTAACCGCCAACTGCTTTGGCATGTGCATTGCATGTGCCATTTGACTTGGTCAGTTGTGTTGCACGCCCAAGGCTGGCATTGCACCCAATCTTGGCTCATCTTGACATTTCTACGCACCAATGTCTTGTCCGAAACCTGCCGCCCATGATTTTGTCGCACACGCCCGACGCCTCTACTGTCCGCACATGCCTTGGCCGAGTTTCTGCCTTGCCCATGTCAACACTTGTTTCACCTGTGCCATAGGTTGTATTTTCCTTCACATAGCCTTTCCTTAGCTATTCAAAGCTTTTACCATCATCTCGCACTGTCGTGCCTTAGCTCAGCCCGCACTTGGTGCTGCCACAAGCTGAAGTGCCTGTGCCACTGACTTTGCCGCGCATACCATGCCATGTTGCCCCACATTGCTCACACTACCTTGTCAAGCCTTTTCCAAGCATGTCTTGCCTACGCCAAGGACTTGGCCAATACTTTCCCACAATAGCCCTCATGACAATTTCTTGTCCGTTGCCCACATGATCATTTTGCCCTATCACGCCCCAAAACCGAGGGATGAGACCGGCGCCAAACCGGATGATCCCGGTCAAGCGGACCTGTATTTCCTTTCCTACCCAACGCATCACCCTGTGTTTATAATATACATTATTCCACATGAATTAGCAATTTAGAGTTTAATCATGAATCCACTACCTAAGTTCATATTATCCTTTATCATTTCCACATTTGATAATCACAAAACATATAACAATTCCGATTCGGACCACGATTACTAGTAACACATTTACCGCCCAAAATACATATATGTACAACCATATCATGTCTACGGAGCCTCTAAGAGTACTAAGGGTTTACACAATACATGCTGGCAACAAGGCCCCGGCAATACCTTAAAATACATAACATATACAAAAAGATGATGTAGTCTACACACGGCCCCGAGAGGAAATGGGGCTCACCGGATGTGCTGAAGGTACGAAGAGGAAACACCACTATCGGCGGTCTGAGCTACCTGCTGTGGAACTACCTACATCCATATAAAAGATGTAGCGCCCCCGACAAAACGGACGTTAGTACCATTGAATAGTACTAGCATGTATGAACCAAGTTTATTCTAAGTAGAATCAAACAATACACAATTATAAAGCAATTAGGTAACCACACAAGTACCACACAAGTATACAGAAAACCACAATGAAGATTTCACAGTTACTTGTTTAAATTTCCCATCTATTACGGTGTAACCCGATCCCACAGTACATTCTCATCTCACCCTTATTACCTCTCTACCCTTCTTACTTCGTGTTGCAGCGCGCAACCCGATCCCACTACACATTCCTATTTCACCCTTATTGCCTCTCCACACTTATTACTTCGTGTTGCGGCGCGCAACCTGATCCCACCATACGTTCCCATTTCATAACAAGAATCACAAATAATTATACCACAAGGGTCTTTATCATGAAGAACATAAGGTCATATCAACCAATAACTATGTGAAATCAAGGCACAATGCTCCTTACCAATCATCAATTCATTTATGGTGTTTCCACAATAATCTAACTCAATAAAATCAGCGCATATTTACTTTCATTATTTACTACACATCATTTAGCACTTGGATACATTCAACACTTTATTTCATTATCGTTTCTTTCATTTTGCAGTACATCCTCTCATACCGATGTATTCAACATTTAACGAGCTTCACACATGGTAGGATAAGCACAAAGAGTCACCCTTCATAATCTCAATTAGCATGGTAATTGACTTAAGAAAATCAGAGAATTAATTCATACAACTCGACACAACAGGACAAGCAATTCACATATACTCAAGCAAGAATTTCATACCATGTACTCGGACACTAACAAGGTAAATCTACAAAGATTAAAGTTAGCCATACATACCTTGATTTGGGATTTTCATTAATTTCTACCACAATTCACTAGACCTTCTAGCACCTTCAATCTAGTTCACAATGTGGCATAATTTAACTTAGAATTAGAAACAATGATCATGTCTTAAACTCACTTGATCATTCTATCAAACACTAAGTGTTCTTTTATATTAAATGGCCTCTTTTTAGTGAAAGATTACTCTAACCCATTTCCTTTTACTAGATAATGATTAGCTGGTTACATGCATATAAGGCTCCTACCCTTATCTTCATGAATTCACCTAACCATGTTTCATTTTAACAGAATCTGAAAATTTAGGTTGATGGGGTAGAAGCTTACCTATTGTAGTGAAGAAAATGGTGTCCTACTTGATCAATTCCAGGTCTGAGTAGTGTTAGAGGAACAAATTGGATGAAGTTGGACTCTCTCTCTATATAACCCACTATCTCCTCTCTCTAATTTATCAGAAAATGAGCTTAAAATGAAAGGGGGAGGTGTTTTAATGATCTGGGGGTCGGGTATGAAATTCGAAACTTAACAGTGCCGAAGCAGAAATGCGGCCAGGAATGCGATCGCATTGGTCGTATGCACTCTGCATTCCTGTCGCATAATTTGCCCTCAAATGGGCCAAAAAGAAAAGTAGACTGCCCAGGTATGCGACCACTATGCAGTCCGCATACTTGTTATGCGATCACATAACTCCTTCCGCAAAATTCAAGGTGCAAGAATGCGACAACTATGCGTCCCGCATTTGTGAAATGAGATCGCATTCTAGGCCGCATAGATGTCCTCAAAATGGACAGCAAACTGTCCAGGTATTCGACCACTATGCGGTTCGCATACCTGATCTGCAATCGCATAGTGGACCGCAGACCTGCGCAAATTTGGAAAATTTTATCTTTTAAGTCATGGGTTACTTTTTAATCAAAAAAGGTCCGTTTTAAGAATTTTCTACAGTTATAACAGCAGGGGGACCTATTTAGGCATTATTTTTAGCCATGAAATTTTATGAGTCTTTACATTCTCCCCCACTTAAAATCATTCATCCTCGAATGAGGATCGGGAAATCATTTGGTTTTGAAAACACAATATGCCAACCCCAGAAATATTTTTTTACTAACTCCGCTTTTCTGAAAATTTCGCCAGAGTTTCCTCTGTAATTAGGCCTATCTACCTGTTAGAGAGCCCCCGAAACACATGTTCCTAGCCAATTCCACAGATAACTAGTTATTTCATGGCATTGCACATAATTTGGTCACCTCGACAAGTCCCATATAATTCAATTACTTCAACATGCCATATACACTACAATTAATCCTTACCAATCTACACTTCAATTAATCATTACCAATCTACACTTTAATTAATTATTTAACCATCACATGAGTTTCACATAATTTCATTTACTCCAAAGGGTTTCACATTACTCAAATAGTCATATCATACACAATTATGGCACAACTTGAGAAGTTACAATAGTAGAGGAATTAGGGGAAAATGGGGTGCTTTTGCACAAAACTGAATGTAGCATATAATTGCTTAGAGATGACAATTCGCACGATCACTACTAGACTTATTCAAACAAATGGGGATATTTTTCTCTCATTTCATTTTCTGCTTCCCACGTGGCTTCCTCAACTTGCTGACTTCGCCACAACACTTATACTGAAGCAATTTCCTTATTCCTCAATCTACGGACTTGCCTATCAAGAATAGCAACTGGAACCTCTTCATATGACAACCCCTCATTAATTTCAACCGTCTCAACCGGCACAATGGCGGATGGATCCCCAATCACCTTCTTCAGCATGGACACATGAAACACTAGGTGCACTAGTGACAGCTCAGGGGGAAATTCCAGCCTATAAACTACCTGTCCTATCATTTGAGCAATCCTATATGGACCGAAATACCTTGGACTCAATTTCCCTTTATTCTCAAACCGTATCACTCCCTTCATGGGAGACACCTTCAAGAATACCCAATCATCGACTTGAAACTCCAAATCTCTTCGACGAACGTCCGCATAGGATTTCTGACGACTCTGAGAAGTTTTCACCTTTTCTGGATGACCTTAAATTTTTCCATAGCTTGGTGCACAAGATCCGGACCTAACAGTTTTGCCTCGCCAACCTCGAACCATCCAATCAAAGACCTACACCTCCTTCCGTACAACGCCTCAAATGGGGCCGTCTGAATACTAGCATGGAAACTGTTATTATAAGGAAATTCTATAAGCGGCAAGTGATCATCCCAGCTACCCTTGAAATCAAATACACAAGCCCGTAAAATATCTTCAAGCGTCTGAATGGTCTGCTCTTCCTGCCCATCAGTCTGTGGATGGAATGCTGTGCTGAAATTTCTTCCAAAAGTTCTTTGTGAATTGGGTCCCTCGATCCGAGATAATAGATATTGGAGTTCCATGGAGTCTGACTATTTCCTTGATATACAACTGAGTGTACTGTTCCGCAGTATCGCTGGAATTGACTGGCAAGAAGTGAGCTGATTTCGTGAACCGATCCACTATTACCCAAACAGAGTCGAACCTACGTGGAGTGCGAGGTAGCCCCACCACAAAGTCCATATTGATCATTTCACATTTCCACATTGCTATTTCCATAAGCTGTGACAACCCACCGGGCCTCTGATGCTTGACCTTCACTTGCTGGCAATTCGGACACCTAGCCATAAAGTTCGCCACACCCCTCTTCATACCCTTCCACCAATAAAGCTCTTTGAGATCATGATACATCTTCGTAGAACCTGGTTGTACTGAATACCTGGAATTGTGAGCCTCTGCCATTACCCTTTCCCAAAGATCATCCACGTCTGGAACACACAGCCTCCCTTGGTATCATAAAACACCGTCATCATTGCCGTGTGAAAATGCTGTAGCCTTATGATTCAGATTTGCCTCTCTTAACTGTACCAATACTAGATCTCTAAATATTTTTTCCTTGATTTCCATTACAAGTGAAGATTCTGCTCCATTACACACCACGACATCCCCTTCGTCTAAGGTCGAAAGACAGACCCCAGACTACCCAACTGATAAACCTCTGGAGCAAAAGGCCTCTACCCTTCTTCCAAATGAGCCAAGCTACCCATGGATGTCCGACTAAGAGCGTCGGCTACCATATTCGCCTTTCCCGGATGGCACAAAATATTCATATCATAATTCTTGAGCAACTCTAACCACCTCCGTTGTCTTAAATTTATCTCCTTATGCTTGAATAAGTATTAAAGACTCTTGTGGTTTGGGAACATGTCCACATGGACCCTATAAAGATAATGCCGCTAGAGTTTCAATGCAAACACAACCACCGTGAGCTCCAAATTATGCGTGGGGTAATTGTTTTTGTGATTCTTGAGTTGACTAGATCCATATACTATTACCTTACCATATTGCATCAACACACACCCCAAACCAACCCTTGAAGCATCAAAATACACTACAAACCCTCCCGAACCTTCTGGCAAGGTCAACACTGGCGCCGTAGTCAATCTCAATTTCAATTCCTGAAAACTCTTTTCACAAGCATCGAACCACTGGAACTTAACCTCCTTCTATGTCAGTTTAGTCAATGGTGAGGCGAGGGTAGGGAATCCCTCAACGAA
Source organism: Nicotiana knightiana (assembly GCA_005239525.1). Lineage (NCBI taxonomy): Eukaryota > Viridiplantae > Streptophyta > Magnoliopsida > Solanales > Solanaceae > Nicotiana > Nicotiana knightiana. The sequence continues at coordinate 19,482 of ML435916.1, read as the reverse complement.
CCTCCAATAATACCCAGCCAAACCCAAGAAACTGCGAATCTCTATCAGGGTCGTTGGCCTAGGCCAATCCTTTACCGCTGCAATCTTTTGGGGATAAACCCGAATACCTTCCCTGGAAACAACATGGCCCAAAAAGGTGACTGATTCTAGCCAAAATTCATATTTTGAAAACTTTGCATACAACTGGTGCTGATGAAGAGTCTGCAGAACTGCCCTGAGGTGAGTAGCATGATCTTCCTGACTTCGCGAACAAACGAGGATGTCGTCAATGAAGAGAATCAAAAAGGAGTCAAGAAACGGTTTGAAAACCCGATTCATAAGATCCATAAAAGCTGCTAGGGTGTTGGTTAGCCCAAAAGACATTACCAGAAATTCTAAGTGCCCGTATCGAGTTCTGAAGGCAGTCTTAGGAATATCATGCTCCCTGATTTTTAACTGGTGATACCTGGACCGCAAATCAATCTTTGAGAAGAACCTAACACCTTGCAACTGATCGAACAAATCATCTATCCGGGGCAATGTGTATTTGTTTTTGATGGTGACCTTGTTGAGATGCCGATAATAAATACACATCCGAAGCGATCCATCTTTCTTATTGACAAAGAGAACCGGTGCACCCCACGGCGACACACTTGGCCGTATGAAACCTGATGTTTTGGACATCGATACTACATAATATTATAAGTTAATTGTGCAGTACCTGATTTTTGAGTGCTGTCTAATAAGAAGAACCTGGTTCTTCTTGGTGTACTACTTACTACTATTTGCGGAATAATAAAGCAGTAAAGTAAAGACACAGATATTTTACGTGGAAAACACCTGGTTCGAAAGGTGAAAAAACCACAACCTACTCCTCAGTAGGATTTTCTCAAACACTTCACTAAAAACTCTGAGCGAAACGGACTTATAAAATAAACTCTTTTGTAATCCTAGGATTAACTCTAACCCTATATAGTAACTAGCCTCTAGATAATTTCTACCAACTTCAAGTTAACTCTAACTTGAACAAAGGTGTACCTATTACAATTTGCTTCCAAAAAGCTGAAAAGATACAATGTTAAAACTCCTGCTACAACCAACTAGACTTAATGATAAACAAATGGAACTGTTTCTTCTAGTTGTACTGTAGCCTTTGCACTATACTTCTGCTTGAAAATATTTGGGAATTTTGCTTTCAGAACTTGATTCAATTTATTCTCTGTACGTCTCTTTATCGTTAATTTCAGTAGTAATACTTTGAGTATTTATAAAGTCAGTTGTTGAGTTCTGGTCCGATTCTACCTGGGAGAACAAGTTCTTATCAAACTCAACTTCCTTCCTTCGTTTCTGTCCTTGCTGAATTCAACTTTTATTCTCTTCATCAGTTTGCAATCTTTTCGTATTAGGAGACATCCTCTTAGTTCTTTGATACTCAGCAATCACTGATATCTCCTATGCTTGTACGATTCTTGTGCCAACTGCTCCGTTCAGGTGTGTATGCTTTGATGGACCTGGTTCAACTTGTCAATATTTGTCAATTTTCAAAACCCATTCAGTGACATGGGCCAACAAATTCCCCCTTTTTGATGATGACAAACTCTGTGGTTTTATCCTGTATACACTTCAAACACTTTGTATATTTTTAAGCATTAATCATTGAGAACCAGGTTCATTAGGTTATAAATATCACACAGCACATCTTCCCCCTTTTGGCATCATCGAAAAGTTGCAAAATGATACTTACCAGTTTTAATTCTTATTCATGGCCAATTTAGGCAACTGCAGGTGCAAACATGATTAATCATCACAAGAAACTAATAATGTAAGCTAAATAAGAAATTGAGACATTTTTCAAAACAACAAGCTTTCATTGATTAACAGGGATGATCAGCACCAAAACATATCAAAATCAAAACAGCCAAAACATGAGAAAAACATAATAAAAACTGAAACAAACTAGACACTGTCCCGAACTGGGCACTTGATTGGTTTGGAGGGGGTAGCACTGGAAATTCCTAAGGCTGGGAGGGTGTAGATGAGGCTGGGTTCTTGGTTTGTAGAAGAGACAGCATTTGGTGTAAAACACCTTCATTTTTCTCCTTCTCCGTTGCTAACTCAGCTTTGAGAACATCACGCTCAACATCCACCTCAATTAAGCGAGACTTCAATCGAAGGATCTCCATATCCTTTAACTCGCTTTCCTGCACCAGAGTACGGACCTTGCTGTTGACTGGTTGCTTCCGAGATGAACCAGGTTCATCTGCCGGGTCATTGACAGTACAATCACAAGACAACAGAATGTCCTTCCCAAAGAAATCCTTAGGAGTAGCCATCTCAGCCTTCTTTGTAGGAACTCCAAAATGAGCAAGAACTGTAGTCAGAATAAAGCCATAAGGGATCGCATGGGTTTTGGTGCCATTCACCACTCTATCCAAGAGCTGGATGATAAAAGATGACCAATTGATCTGCTTGCCTCTGTACAGACACTCCATGAGGGTTAAATCTATGTAGTTAGCAGTGTGTCTTCGTTCTTGTCGGGGCAGCAGGAATTTGATCACAAATTCAAACAACAGTTTATGCTCAGGCTTCATCTCACACTTGTACACAGCCCTGGGTTCAATCTCCTTCTCATTGTCGTAGAAGAATCTGGTGATATTGAGAGCTGAGGCCATTCCATCTAAACAAGGCCATCTCTGCCTCGTGTATTCATAACCCTCAGCTGGAATGTCTAGAATGACTCCCAGTTCTTGAGCATCAAAGGAGACTTCAACTCCCTTGACCAATGAGGTGACCCTGCCTCCAATGACGGTGGCATTCCCCATGAACTCCACAACTTCATTTCTGACCAGCCTGCCTCCATGCGAAGGAACATGTCCTTCCAGCCCTGTGCTGCTAGAAAATCCAATAATACCTCATTCCAGGCTCCTCAAAATCCTTCAACAATTTTCCATTCAAGATTTTCTCTTGCCAAACATGGCAACTCTGTCAGTAGACATTTCTCCAACATCCTTCTCTTCCTCTCCACTCCATTCTGGATCATCGTCCCTTTCAACAATCTGTACTTTCTTTATCTTAGACCTTGTCCTTGAAGTAGTACTCCCAGTGGTAATGGACACAGTAGATGACTTCTTTGAAGAATTCTTATCCTTTTGGGGCTTGGGTGTCTTGATAACTACTGGAGTAGCAACCTCTTCTTTTTGGACCAGGTCCAACCACTTTTCATCATCAACTATAGCTTCAACAGAATCCCCTACCTTTGATTTCCCCTTCTCTGACTTCTTTCTTTTTCTCTCTTCCAGAGCTTTTTCCAACTTCTCCTTCTCTAGGAACAGGTACACCAACAGAATCAGCAGTCTTCCTTTTCTTTGAAGGAACTGAGGCTTTATACTTTTTGGACTTTGGAGTCCTTCTCTTCTTGGGGTTGTATGAGTCCCCCCAGCTTCTTCAGTCTTTCAGCCAAAGTTTCTTCCCCAGAAGAAACATGTTCATCTATTTCCTTCATTAACTTCTCTAACCCAACAACAACTTCCTCAACTTCAGTAGTTCCCCCTAAAACCATGACATCTTCTTCAAGATTTTCAAGAATGGGGCCACAAATTGCAAGCGTGGTACCATCCTCCCCGAATCCCCTCACATCTACTTCACCCTCGTTCTCAAGATTTTTCTCTTTCCAAAATTTTCTTTGCCTTCTTGGCACTTCCACATCCACCACACACCCCACCAACACAAATCGATTTTCAGCAGAATTCAAATCAGAGGTAACTTCAGTATTACCTTTCTCAGCACTGGATGAACTAGGTGCTTCATCTTCATTGGCTGATTTGAATGAATCATTGGATGATTCTGGTTTGGAGCCTTCCTCAGCACGTAACAATTCTTCCAAGAATTTTTCTCTTAAACCAGAAGCCACATATTTACGTGCAAGAATCTTAACATGACGAGTTTTGAGGGCTGGGGTAGGGTTTGGTGTGGGTTCAGGGATTGTAGAGTGTTCTGGGGTTGATGATTTTTCAGGAGACTCGGAACTATAGACTGAGGGAGAGTTTGAGTTTGATTCATAGTTTACCCCATCATAATCTTTGTTTGGTGATGAGTCAGAAGAAGCTGGTGTAGGAGATGACATGATTTTGATTTTGTTAGAGAGAGAAGAAAATAACAAGCAGTAAGGATTTTGAGTTGAGTAAGCTGAACAAGGTTCGACTGTTGTTTTATGCACAATGGGTAATGATGGCCTATTTATAACTTGTGGCTGGGTAGATTACAACGGAAGTGTATTAACCCAAGTAGGATCTTAATCGATTAAGAACTATCAGCGATTGGACATTGATTAGACAGTTACTTTCCCCTTAACACTAGGCTAATTAATTGAGACAGGACTTCTTGAAAGTGGTTCATTTTTTTGGGTAAGTACGAGAATTGAATTTGAACCATAAATGGATAGAGTCCTACTCATGTATGACTGCATTTGAATTAATACATGTATGGAGATGAGAAGTACCTTGTCAGTCACGTAAACCAGCATGGATGAACCAGGCTCATCCTGTTAAAAATCTTTATTTTGCCTCAATTCACAAAGATAGAGAAACATCATTAGTGACTAGGGAATCATATTAATACATGGCAAAAGAGTATGGTAATAAAGACATAGTACTGAGCAATGATTAATCTGATTAAGTACCTAATTAAATTCTAGCAAAAAAAAAACTTTTTTTTCAATTCTGTTATTCAATTAGGTGATCCTAATCATCACTAATTCAAGTCTGTTTCTCCCATAATGCTCCCTACTCAGTGTTTTGGTAAATATATCAGCAATTTGACGATCAGTAGCATTGAATTCGATTGAGATCATTCCCTTTTCATAGTTATCCTTCAGGAAATGGTGCCTAACATCTATGTGCTTAGTTCTCTTGTGGTAAACAGGGTTCTTACTCATACTAATTGCACTAGTGTTATCACAGTAAATAGGTATGCATCCCATATCTATACCAAAGTCCAGGAGTTGTTGCTTGATCCATAGCAACTGGGCACAACAAGAGGCTGCAGCCTCAGCAGTAGACAAGGCTACCGAATTTTGTTTCTTGGTGGCCCAAGAGACAAGGCAGGAGCCCAAAAAGTGAGCCATGCCTGAAGTACTTTTCCTGTCAAAAGGAAACCTGCATAGTTAGCATCGGCATATCCTACAAAGTCAAAATTACTACCTTTAGGATACCAAAGGCACATTTCAGTGGTGCCCTTCAGATATCTTAAAATTCTTTTTACTACAGTGAGATGGGACTCCTTTGGATTGGCTTGAAACCTAGCACATAGTCACACACTGAACACAATATCAGGTCTACTTGGAGTAAGATAGAGTAGAGACCTAATCATCCCCCTGTATGTCTTCTGATCAACGGATGAATCAGGTTCATCCACATCCAATTTTGTAGTTGTGGCTATTGGGGTATCTATCTCCTTTGAATCCTCCATTTTGAATTTCTTGAGGAGTTCTTTCACATAATTCTGTTGATGTATCATTGTGCCATGTGGAGTTTGTTTGATTTGCAAGCCTAATAATAAGGTCATCTCACCCATCATACTCATTTCAAACTCACTCCCCATTAATGTAGAAAATTCCTTGCTAAGATTTTCAGTAGTTGCCCCAAGTATGATATCATCAACATATATTTGCACAATCAGAAGATCTTTTCCCTTTTCCTTTAGGAACAAAGTACTGTCTATCTTGCCTCATTTGTACCCATGTTCCAGTAGGAATTTTGAGAATCTCTCGTACCAATATCTAGGTGCTTGCTTGAGACCATAGAGAGCCTTGTCAAGTTTATATACATGATCAGGTGACTCTTTGCTTTCAAAACCAGGAGGCTGTTTTACAAATACATCTTCCTTCAAATAGACATTAAGAAAGGCACTCTTTACATCCATCTGATGAAAATTGAATTCCATGTGTGTAGAAAATTCTATAAGAAGTCTGATTGCCTCCAATCTTGCCACCGGAGCAAAGGTCTCATCATAGTCAATTCCCTCTTCTTAGATGTATCCTTGAATAACCAGTCTAGTCTTATTTCTTGTAACAGTTCCATCCTCATCAAGCTTGTTCCTGAAGACCCACTTGGTGCCAATTACTCAACTGTAGCCTTTGCACTATACTTCTGCTTTAAAATATATGGGAATTTTGCTTTCAGAACTTGATTCAATTTATTCTCTGTGCGTCTCTGTGTCGTGAATTTCAGCAGTAATACTTTGAGTATTTATAAAGTCAGTTGTTGAGTTCTGGTCCGATTCTACCTGGGAGAACAAGTTCTTATCAAACTCAACTTCCTTCCTTCGTTTCTGTCCTTGCTGAATTCAACTTCTATTCTCTTCATCAGTTTGCAATCTTTTCGTATTAGGAGACATCCTCTTAGTTCTTTGATACTCAGCAATCACTGATATCTCCTATGCTTGTACGATTCTTGTGCCAACTGCTCCGTTCAGGTGTGTATGCTTTGATGGACCTGGTTCAACTTGTCAATATTTGTCAATATTCAAAACCCATTCAGTGACATGGGATAACAAAACCCTTTTCTAATAGATCTTTCAATTGCTATTTTAACTTTCTCAATATGGTGGCGAAATTCAGTAAGGTGGAATAGATATCGCCTACGTATCTGGCAATACATCAATCCCGAAATTGTTCTCTCTATCTGGTGGAATCCCAGGAAGCTCGCCCGGAGATACTTCAAGAAATTCATTCACGACAAGCACAAATTTGGGAGCAGGCACCTCTAAAGTGGTGTCTGCAACCCGGACCAAATGGTAGATGCACCCTTTTCTGATCATCTTAGAGGCCTTAAGGTAGGAAATGAATCTACCTCTTTGAAAAACCTTATTCCCCTCCCACTCGATAACTGATTCATTAGGAAACTCAAGACTCATAATCCTAGCTCAGTAGTCTAGTTTAGCAAAGCCTGAATAGAGCCAATACATCCCTATAATTACATCAAAATCTACCATTTCTAACTCAATAAGATCGACCGTGTTATCCCGAAAATGCACCGTGACAACACAATTCCTATAGACTCGTATGGCCATAATGGAATCGCCAACCGGAGTCAACATAGAGAACGACTCGTGAAGTTTTTCGAGTTCTATCCCAAAACTTGAAGCAATAAATAGAGTAACATATGACAAAGAAGACCCGGGAACAATAAGAGCATAAACATCATGTGGCTGAACAGTCATAATACCTGTGACAACATCTAGGGAAGCCTCCGCACTCTGGCAACCACTCAAAGCATAGAACCGACAGGGTCCCCCTCAGCCTCGTGCTCCACCCCTAACTGTACCGCGCCCTGCTGGAGCTAGAGGGCGTGCTGAAGATGTAGCGGCTGAAGAGTTGGATGGATGAGCAGTACCCCTACCCGCGCCTTGACTGGGTGCGCGGCAGTCTCACTGGATATGGCCTTTCTCTCCATATCTATAGCATACCGGTATATCCTAGTAACAAGGCTCAGAATGAAACCTCCCACACTTAGGGTATGGGACCCTCCGTTGCTGCTGGAACCTCCCACCGGGATGACCCGACTGATGGAACCTCCTACTGGCTGGACCTAGTCCAAAGTGACCTCCCCGCTGATAATTGTGCCTTGATGGCAGAGCACTGGCTGAGGACTGAGCATAGGACTGGGATGGCCCTGATGACCCTCTCCCAAGGATTGATCTCCCTCCTCCAACTAAACTCCCAGGGTTGCCCGCTGACCGGGCCCTACTACTACTCTCCCACTCCATTCTTATCTTCAACTTCCGAGCCTCTGTGGCCTGGGCGAATCCCACGATCTTCCCATAATTCATATGCGAATGCAGAGCAGCGGTAGCAGCTTCATTAACAACCAAGGGACCAAGGCCCTGAACAAATCGTCGAACTCTGGCCTCTATAGTTGGCATCATGTGGATGGAATATTTGGACAGGCGCACGAACTCCATGTGGTACTCTCTCACACTCATGTTGCCCTGATTAAGGACCTCTAACTCCGCAGCACGGGCTGCCATAGTCTCGGCAGGCAAGAAATGATCCGTGAAGGCATCAACAAGCTCATCCCACTTTGTCGGAGGGCTCCCCTCCCCACGGGACCCCTCCCACATCTCAAACCACGAATGCGCTGCTCCCTTTAACTAATAAGAAGCCAAATCAACCGCCTCAGTCTCTGTAGCATTCATAACCCGGAGAGTCTTGCACATCTCATCAATGAACTCCTGAGAATCAGCCTGTGGGTCGGTGCCTGTAAACTCTGGAGGGGCTAACCGCAGAAACTGGTTGACCCTAGAACCTGAAAAATCCCCTTGCTCGCTAGAGGATGCAGGGGCAGCATGTGATCTTTGGGCCTGGGAGGCCACTAGCTGAGAAATATCTGAATAGCTCCCCTGAGGTCCCCATCAGAAATACCGGGACCGGAAGCTGGGACTGAAGAAGAATCAGGAACATCAGTGGGAGGGACTGTAGCACCCTCCGCTGGAGCAAGAATGGGAATATCCCGGCCTGGGATGGAAGAATCAGGCAGATTCAGGGTCGGGGAATCATTCTCACTCGCACCATCAGATAAGGAATTCACGGCCACTCCTGGGGTGGCATTGGCCTCTGGGGTGGCATTGGCCTTTGGGCCGAGTCGGGCTCTCTTCTTGGGTGCCAAGTACTGAAAATTGGAACAATGCACAGGTTAGATAAAGATGTTATCACCTTCCACTTCATCGCACGATACAGAGTACAATGAAAGGGTATTTTCCTAAATGTCCATAAAGCCCCTTAATTATAGATGTGGTCGACAACACACTGATAAGAAGAGCTCTACTAGAAGTGGCTACGAGACATCCTAGGTCACTTTTAAAAACCTTAGGCTCTGATACCAAGTTTGTCACGCCCCAAAAACTGAGGGACGAGACCGGCGCCCAACCGGATGATCCCGGTCAAGCGGACCTGGATTGCCTTTCCTACCCAACGCATCACCCCGTGTTTATAATATACATTATTCCACATGAATTAGCAATTTAGAGTTTAAGCATGACTCCACTACCTAAGTTCATATTATCCTTTATCATTTCCACATTTGATAATCACAAAACATACAACAATTCTGATTCGAACCACGATTACTAGTAACACATTTACCGCCCAAAATACATATATGTACAACCCACATCATGTCTACGGAGCCTCTAAGAGTACTAAGGGTTTACACAATACTTGCCAGAAATAAGGCCCCGGTTATACCTTAAAATACATAACATATACAAAAAGATGATGTAGACTACACACGGCCCCGAGAGGAAATGGGGCTCACCGGATCTGCTAAAGGTATGAAGGGGAAACACCACTATCGGCGTTCTGAGCTACTTGTTGTGGAACCACCTACATCCATATAAAAGATGTAGCACCCCCGACAAAAGGGACATTAGTACCATTGAATAGTACTAGCATGTATGAACCAAGTTTATTCCAAGTAGAATCAAACAATACACAATTAGAAAGTTATTAGAGTAACCACACAAGTATACAAAACATCAAAATGAAGATTTCACAGTTACCTGTTTCAATTTCCCATCTGTTGCGGCGCGCAACCGGATCCCACCATATATTCTCATCTCACCCTTAATACCTCTCCACCCTTATTACTTCGTGTTGCGGCACGCAACCCGACCCCACCGTACATTCTCATTTCACCCTTATTTCCTCTCCACCCTTATAACTTCGTGTTGCGGTGCGCAACCCGATCCCACCGTACGTTCCTATTTCATAACAACAATCACAAACAATTATACCACAAGGGTCTTTATCATGAAGAACATAAGTTCATATCAACTAATAACTATGTGAAATCAAGGCACAATGCTCCTTACCAATCAGCCACAATCATTTAACTCAATAAAATCAGCCCATATTTACTTTCATTATTTACTACACAACATTTAGCACTTGGATACATTCAACACTTTATTTCATTATCGTTTCTTTCGTTTAGCAGCACATCATCTCATACCGATGTATTCAATATTTAACGAGCTTCACACATGGTAGGATAATCACAAAGAGTCACCCTTCATAATCTCAATTAGCATGGTAATTGACTTAAGAAAATAAGAAAATGAATTCATACAACTCGACACAGCAGGACAAACAATTCACATATACTCAAGAAAGAATTTCATACCGTGTAATCGGACACCAATAAGGTAACTCTACAAAGATTAAAGTTATCCATATATACCTTGATTTGGGATTTTTCTTTAATTTCTACCACAATTCACCAGACTCTAGCACCTTCAATCTAGTTCACAATGTGGCATAATTTAACTTAGAATTAGAAACAATGATCATCTCTTGAAATCACTTGATCATTCTATCAAACACTAAGTGTTCTTTTAGATTAAATGGCCTCTTTTTAGTGAAAGATTACTCTAACCCGTTTCCTTTTACTAGACAATGATCAGTTGGTTACATGAATGCAAGGCTCCTACCCTTATCTTCATGAATTCACCTAACCATGTTTCATTTTAACAAAATCTGAAAATTTAGGTTGATGGGGTAGAAGCTTACCTATTGTAGAGAAGAAAATGGTGTCCTACTTGATCATTTCCAGGTCTGAGTAGTGTTAGAGGAACAAATTGGATGAAGTTGGACTCTCTCTCTCTCTAGAACCCACTCTCTCTTCTTTCTAATTTATTAGAAAATGAGCTTAAAATTAAAGAGGGAGGTGTTTTAATGATCTGGGGGTCGAGTATGAAATCAGAAATTTAACAGTCTCGAAGCATAAATGCGGCAGGAATGCGGTCACATTTCTGCTATGCAGTCCGCATTCCTGTCGCATAATTGGCCCTCAAATGGGCCAAAAAGGAAATTAGACTGCCCAGGTATGCGACCACTATGCGGTCCGCATACCTGTTATGCGATTGCATAACTCCCTCCGCAAAAGTCAAGGTGCAAGAATGCGACAACTATGCAGCCCACATTCATGAAAGGCGGTTGCATTCTAGGCCGCATAGATGTCCTCAAAATGGACAACAAACTGTCCAGGTATGCGACCACTATGCGGTCTGTATACCTGATCTGCGATCGCATAGTGGACCGCCGACCTGCGCAAATCTGAAAAATTTTATCTTTTAGGTCCCGAGGTACTTTTTACTCAAAAAGGGTCCGTTTTAAGAATTTTCTACAGTTATAATAACACGGGGACCTATTTGGGCATTATTTTTAGCCATGAAATTTTACAAGTCTTTGCATGCCGGCGCATAGGCCAATGGCAAGGCCATCATGCCCCATCATTGCCACAGCCTCGCCACGCCCGATGTCAAAGAGTCATGCCCCTAACAAACCACCCGCACCCTTTGAAATTGACGTCCTCGTCGGGCCAACTCAATTAATCATCCCCAAGGGGTTTCTTACAAACAACACCCTTGTTGCTCCATCCACATCTTCCACAATAGCATTTGCCTCCGCCACTTGTTCCTGTTTCCCGCATCTAGCATAGCATTCACCCTAGACTGCACCATACAGTCCTTCTTCAAGGGCGTTCCACCACAAGTAAAGAAACATTTGAACTTGCCGCTTCTTTCCTTGCCATTGGAAGTCTCCGCTTGTCTCCCATTCTAGGAAAATCCTTCATTTTCGGCAGCTTGGCCTTTTCTTATGTTTCTTCCATTGCCTTGCCTTCTCTTTCTTTCCATCTGACTTTGAAGATTCAGCCGGGTCATTACCTAAATTGAAATCATTCATTGCATCCGTCGCCGCAATAGCAATAGAGAGGATTTGAACATTCTTCCTTCTCAACTCTAATTGTGCCCATCCATTCATTCCGCCCATGAAGTAATGCAGCTTGACTGCTATATTACTTACATTCAGCATCAATGAGGAAAATTCCTTTACATATTCCCTCAGTGCCACTATGTTTCAAGTGACGCACTCCATCTCTTGCAACCCATGACGAGTTGGATGGAAGGAATTGAGATTTTAATTCCTTCTTTAGCATCTCCCAAATTTCAATCCTTGGCAACCCAGCACTTTCCACTTCCACAACTCGTGTACGCCACCACACTTTCGCATCATCAGTCAAATACATAGGTGTGATGGTAACCTTTTCATTATCCGGTACACGAGCAGCCTGAAAATACTACTCCATATCCCACAAGAAATTTTCCAGTTCTTTGGCACTTATTGCACCACCATAAGACTTCGGCTCCGGAATCCTCACTTTGGTGCGTTCATCACTTATAAGGGAAGTATTTTGCAATGCCCTTCAAAGTTAAAAAACCTCCTCACGCAATTCTTCCTTTTCTTTGGCGTACCAAGGCCATTTCTTCCAGCGTAGTTTCATGTATTGCAGCATAATCTGCCTCTAAACGTTCCATTATCGAAAGAACAGAAGAATCACCACCTATTTCAAGAGCCTTTCCAACGAGTGCTTCCAATTGTTCCACCTTTTGCGCAGTTCAGCATTTGTGCCACCAGCCATGTTTTCAAACAGCAACACGAAATCTTCTACTAGTCGTCTTGCCATCACCATGAACCTTGCTCCGCTTTGATACAAGTTTTTATGGGGACGATTTTGGTCAGTCCAAAGTCACACCTACGCGGCAGTCAAGTTACGCGCTTGACTCAGCCTTTCCCAACACTTAGCCAAATTTTAAAAACATACAAAGGAACCCTCACTTTACTATGATCACAAGTCGATCACAGCCCGAATTTTGACAAAGAACACAAGTCATTCCTATCCAACACTAAGACCTGACCAATGCCTAGCCTTAGCCCCTTTTGAAACACTTAGAAACCCTCACATCTCACTCTTGTTTCCCACTTGAAATTCACACGAAATTCCAAAGGCACCTATTTATAGCACATAGGCAGCCTTTAGGACTTGACAGCACATGGACACTTGTTATCTACAGCTTTTGCCACTTGTCGGGCTAAGAATAAATTAGTTCCTAACTCGTAGTTGACATCCCGAACTACTTAGGCCATGTTCTACACGAAATGATAGTGGATATAAGCATAAATCAGTCGTGGGTGCAAGTGGTTATGAAAAGGTAACTACAAATTTCTTTGGCATGTGAATTGCATGTGCTATTTCACTTGGTCAAATATTTTGCATGCGCAAGGATGGCATCGCGCCCAGCCTTGGCTCATATTGACATTGTTCCGCACCAATGTCTTGCCCGCAACCTATCGCACATGCCCGACGCCTCTGTCGCCCCCACATGCCTTGGCCGAGCTTCTGCCTTGCCCATGTCAACCCTTGTTTCACCCGTGCCATATCTTGTATTTTCTTTCACAGCCTTTGCCATCATCCCGTACTGCCGTGCCTTAGCTTAGCCCGCACTTGGTGCTGCCACAACCCGAAGTGCCCGTGCCACTGACTTTGGCGCGCATACCGTGCCATGCCGCCCCAACATTGTCCACACTGCCTTGTCAAGCCTTTTCCAAACATGTCTTGCCTGCGCCAAGACCTTGGCCAATACTTTCCCACAACATCCCTCATGACAATGTCTTGTCTGTTGCTCGCATGATTGTTTTACCTACACATAGGCCAATGGAAAGGTCATCACGCCCAATCCTTTCTATTGCCGCGCCACGCCCGATTTCAAAGAGTTAGGCCCCTAACATTTGGGTATTATGTTAATTTGCATTGCGAAGTCCTTTTTATGATAACTATTGGTTTAAATTGGAATTTTATTTCTATTTCCGTTAAATTCTTCATGTATGTTAGGCTTACCTAGTCTTAGGTACTAGGCGCCACCACGACATCCTACTGAGAGAGATTAGGGTGGTGATAATTAGGTATCAGAGCTCTAGGTTCATAGGTTTTACGAGTCATAAGCAGGTTTAGTAGAGTCTCGCGGATCGCTACGAAGACGTCTGTACTTATCTTTCAAAGGCTACAACACTGTTAGGAAACTTCACTTATTTGATTTCTTATCGGGTGAATTTGTTGACTTCGAAATTCTAAACCCTTGTCTTTCTATTCTCTCATAGTTGGCGAGGACACGCACCGTTGGATCCGAATATCAGACACCCGCATCCCGTACTAGAGCCGCGTGAGGTCGGGGCCACGATAGAGGCGAAGAAGGGGCACGTGGTACAGCCAGAGCATTTGCCCGAGTTGCAACAGAGGAGCCACCGGTCGCTCCAGTCAGAGGGAACGCACCTAAGGCACCTGTTGCCACCCCAACATTTAAGGATACCCTCGCATAGTTCTTGAGCATGTTTTGTACTCTAGCTTAGGCGGGGTTGATTCCACTTGCACTAGTCACATCTCAGGCTGGGGGAGGAGAACAGACTCCCGCAGGCTGTACTTCAGAGCAGAAGGTCCATGTTGACCAGGTCCTAGATGTTATACTAGTGCAGCCGGTTATCTCGATTCAGCCCGAGGTTAGGGCAGCTACTTCTGAGTAGGAGGAGCTTAGACTTGAAAGGTACAAGAAGTATCACCCTCCTACTTTCAGCGGCCTAGATATAGAGGATGCACAGGGTTTTCTGGAGAAGTGCCACTCTATTCTCCATATGATGGGTATTGTGGAGATGAGCAGGGTTGCTTTTACCACATTCTAACTGTCGGGAATGGCGTATCAATAGTGGAGGGCTTATGAGGTGGGTAGACCAGTCGAGGCAACTTAACTCACATGGGCTCAGTTTTCAGAGATGTTCTTGAGAGAGTTTGTTTCCCAGAGCCTTCAAGAGGCATGGATCATGGAGTTTTAGCAGTTGCGCCAAGGTTCTATGATCGTGTCAGAGTATGTTGTCAGAATCAGTGAGTTGTCCAGAAATGCACCTACCTTGGTTTCCACAGTTAGAGATTGAGTCTGTAGATTTATCGAGGAGCTCAACTACGATATTAGATATCCCATATCAGCATGTGTTAGAGATCGCACAGAGATTAGAGGGTATGCATGGCCGGTAGAGAGAGGATAGGGAGGTCAAGAGGACTCAAGATTCTGGTGGATATAGTGGTGCCTGCGCCCTAATTGAAGCCTATCATGGTAGATGCTGTGTTAGTCGTCCAGTTCATTCAAAACTTCCATCTTCTAGTGGTACTCCGACTATTTCCAGGTCTCAGGTTGCCCATTATGCATCGACAATGTCTAGTGCACCTCCTGCATGGGGTGATTTCAGCGGTTAGTCCAGCCAACCAGGTCTGAGCCAGGTTCAACAACCGTGTCCTCCGAGAGCTTCTTTTGAATATAGTGATACTCGTCATATGGTGAGGGCTCCACGTATTCCACAGGGTCCCCAGACTTCTTAGGCCGTGGTTATTTCCCCAGTTTCCCCCACCTGCCCAACTAGCTAAGGGTAGAGGTCAGGCGGGTACGGGTCGCCATAGAGGGGGAGGCCAAACTAGATGTTATGCTTTTCCGGGTAGGACGGAGGTAGTTGCATCAGATGCAGTTATCACATGTATTGTTCTGGTTTTTCACAGAGATACATCAGTCTTATTTGATCTAGGCTCCATTTATTCATAGGTATCATCTTACTTTTCCCCGTATTTGGGTATATCTCGAGATTCTTTGAGTTCTCCTATATATGTGTCCATGCCTGTGGGATATTCTATTATGTTTGACCATGTGTATCAGTCATGTTTACTTGTTATTGGTGGTTTTGAGACCAGAGTTCACCTATTGTTGCTCAGTATAGTAGATTTTGATGTTATTTTGGGCATGGATTGGTTGTCTCCCTATCAAGCTACACTTGATTTTCCCGCCAAGAGGGTGACATTGGCTATTCTAGGTTTACCGCGGTTGGAGTGAAGGGTTTATGTTCCTATCAGGGTTGTGTCCTTCTTTAAGGCACACAGATGGTTAGAAAGAGTGTGATGCATATCTAGTCTTTGTGAGAGATTTCATTGTTGATACTCCTACCATTTAGTCAGTTCCGGTAGTGAGAGACAATATAGATGTATTTTCGACAGATCTTCTGGGCATTGTCGCCCGATAGGGATATTGATTATGGTGTTGACTTGTTTTCGGGCACTCAACCCATTTCTATTACACCATATCGTATGGCCTCATCGGAGTTGACGGAGTTAACGGAGCAGTTGCAAGAGTTGCTTGACAAAGGTTTCATTCGGCCTAGTGTGTCATCTTGGGGTGCTACGGTTTTGTTTGTAAAGAATAAGGATGGTTCCATGTGCATGTGTATTGATTATCGGCAGCTCAGCAAGGTTACAGTGAAGAGCAGATATTCAATTCCATGCATTGATGACTTATTTGATCAGCCACAGGGCGCCAGAGTGTTCTCAAAGATTGATTTGCGATCAGGGTATCATCAGCTGAAGGTTCGGGATCCCGATATTCCAAAGATTGCTTTTAGGACTCGGTATGGTCACTAGAAGTTCCTTGCGATGTCATTCGGGCTGACCAATGCCCCAGAAGCATTCATGCACTTGATGAACATTGTATTCCATCCCTATCTTGATTCATTCGTCATTGTATTTATTGACGACATCTTGGTGTACTCCTAAAGCTGGGAGGATCACGAGCAACACCTGAGGATCATGCTCCAGACCTTGAGAGAAAAGAAGTTGTATGAAAAATTTTCAAAGTGTGAATTCTGGGTTGATTCGATGGCATTTTTGGGTCATGTGGTGTCGAGTAAGGTGATCAAGGTAGATCCGAAGAAGATTGAAGCAATGGAGAGTTGGCCTAGACAGTAGTCAGCTATTGAGATCCAACATTTTCTTTGTTTGGTCGGGTATTACCGTCGTTTCGTAGAGGGTTTCTCATCTATTGTTGCACCTATGACTAGATTGACCCATAAAGGTGCTCCATTCAGATGGATCCAGGAGTGCGATGGGAGCTTTTAAAAGCTTAAGACTGCTTTGATTATAGCCCCAGTATTGGTGTTACCTACGGGTTCAGGATCTTACATAGTGTACTATGATGTGTCGCGTGTTGGACTTGGTGCGGAGTTGATGCAAGACGGTAAGGTGATTTCCTATGGGTCTAGACAGCTGAAGGTGCATGAGAATAATTATCCTAACCACGACCTGGAATTAGTAGGTACTGTTCATGCCTTGAATATTTGGCGGCACTATTTGTACGGTGTCCCCTGTGAGGTCTATACTGATCAATGGAGTCTATAATGCCAAGGAGGTTTCTAATGGAGATGACAGTGTGTTGCGGATGTAGGGCTGATTATGTGTGCCCAACATTGATAGGTTACGTGAGGTGATCCTCTAGGACGCCCATAGATCCCGATACTCCATTCGTCCGGGTGCATCTAAGATGTATCAGGATTTGAGGCAGCACTATTAGCGGAGGAGAATGAAGAAAGACACTGGAGAATGTTAGTTCGGTGCCTAAATTGCCAGCAGGTGAAGTATGAGTACCAAAGTCCAGGTGGGTTGCTTCAGAGACTTGAGATTCCTGAGTGGAAATGGGAGCGAGTTACCATGGATTTCATTGTTGGGCTTCCATGGACTCAAAAGATGTTTGACGCATTATGGGTGATTGTGGACTCTAATCTTCCCTATTTTCTCTTCCTCTTTTTCATCCCCTACTCCACTAATCCTATTTCGATAGTTCTTTTCAGTTCTCAAACACAAAGCTCTATATATTTCTTTACTAACCTGATCAATTAGTAGAATATATGAATCTTATGCAGGTTGTGCTGCAATTGTTAGTTTCACTGTAGCCTATTTTGTGAATAGCTTTACTAGTGTAGGCAAGGACGGATCTATATATGGGGTTTCGGGTGTCATGCCACACGGCCACTCGGATAAAATCTTATATATATGCTAGTATTTTTTCTCAAAAAACCTACATAAACAACAAGTGGCACCCCATTCCACAAAATGATTGTAGGTGTCGTGGTTGAAGCCAGGGGCGTATCTAGGGGGTTCCATGGGGCACATGAACCCGTGCTCCCCTCCCTAAATCATGTATAGTAATGTTATATTTTTTTCAAAAATACTTAAATATATTTGTACTCCCCGTGCTTAATGTTTTATATGAAGTGATAATTACTGGGTGTATCTCCCTAAGTGAGATTAAAAAGTCAAATCTTATCACATATTAAAATTAGTAGGAGTGTATGATATACCATATAGTCAATGGGTTCAACTGCTCCTAATATTTTCAACTTGAAAAATAGATAAATGCAAAAAACATTACTATTTAAAAAAATAATAATTTTGAATCTATAATGCCAAAGGTGTAATGGGTGCAGAATAGTAAACTAAAGGTTGAACACATAAAATTTATATCCTGGATCCATCTCTTCTTAGTAGTGCACCCATCCTGTCAAAATCCTGGATCCGCCTCTGATTGAAGANCTACCTCTTCTTACTAATGCACCCATCGTGTTAAAACCCTGAATCCGCCTCTGGTTAAAGCGTTAAAATTTTATATGAAGAACCCATGATCGAGACTCTTTCGATTATGGTAGTAGTTGCTCATATGGTAGTAGTTGCTCCCTTGTTACCTTTCCTATATTTTCTTTATGCTCCTTTCAATTTTTTTATTTTCTCCATCTTTGTTATTCACTTTTTTATACAATCCCATTTTATTATTTATTTAAATTGAATATTTGCTTAATTTTCTTTTCTGGATCTTCAATATTTATTTGGACGTAACTTTAATCTTTTCCTTTTGACCCATCTAATGTTATTTTATTAATTTCACAAATGTTTTAGGGTGATGCATCAAAGACATAATATTAATCGGCTACCTGTAAATTGAAGGGGCATATCACATATTCGTTTATGCATTAAAGAATCTTTCAAATTGAACTGAATTTTTCAAAATGGATCAAACCGAATTGATCTAATCCAAAGCGGGTCGAATCGACTGATTGTACACTCTAATTTCAGTTTTCTTCACTAGTGGTCGATATGCGTTAAAATAGTGGCACCCGTAGCCATCAAATTCTGCATTTGTCTCTCGATGTAGGCCTTATTGATCAAATGGGCAACTTCTTTTGCAGAACCATTATTTATACTAGCTGCGAAATTCGGCAATAAGATCAAATTTGAATTCGATGTGTTTGGGTGTGAAAAAACGTGAAGACATGGACTTAAACTCTATTGACAGCCATTAAAATTTTTTGAAACTTTGAATTCATAAACCGAATTTTGTAAAATTATTATTTATTTGGATTGAATCTTATTGCAAATGATTGAGATGATCCTTTGGAGTTTATATCTCTATTTTGAGAAAAGTCTGGTGAAGATTCGAGTTGGTTGTTATCACGACCCAAATCATAATTTAGGTCGCGATGGCGCCCAACAGTGGTGTTAGGCAAGCTAACGCTTACCAGTTTTAAACAATTATTAGCATGATGATAGTCTGTGACATAAAGTAAAATCATAAGATACATGAGCCAAAAGATAAACATATGTATAAATATACAGCCCGAACCCAAAATATACGCTACGTGTGTGCCAGGAACTGGTGTAACAAGTGTCATGGGAAATTATCTGAATATAAAAGGATAATATATATATATATATATATATATATATATATATATATATATATATATATATATAT